>OMLI01091753.1:0-23986 GCA_900302605.1 Rondeletia loricata
CTAGTTTGCACATAAATAGCAAATATCCACACCTGCGAACGGCCAGCCATTTTCTTCTCTTCTTCTGTTCTACATTGTCACGGCGAAGCGCTGTATTTACTCACTACTGCCACCTACATCGAACAGGTTTGAAACACTGTTAGCTGTAATTTACTTACCGTACTACTGCCACCTACATTGAACAGGTTTGAAACACCGTTAGCTGTAATGCGTTCCCTCCAAGGTGGCAGTAGTAGAAGAGAAGAAAATGGCTGGCCGCTCGCTGGTGTAGATATTTGCTATTTATGTGCAAACTAGCAGAAATCACGTGATTAGGGGTTGAGTCAATATGGTCCTCATCATTCCAAACCACAGACATTGCGAGAGGGGTTGAATGGGCTCCTGAGTCCATTCATATACGAGATTTTTACCTAGTCTAGTTTGCAAAGTCTTTTGCGACATGCTTGTGATAAAGGGCTACATATACATAAATTAACTTATAATCGTTGCTCAACCGAAATTTTTACTGTATTGATTTTTTCTGCATGCATAAAAAGGAAAAGATGACCCAGGGTCTTGTCCCTGGACCTCACTCTTGAAATTGGTTGAAAACAAGACTAATATGCTGCGTCAACGCACATTCAGACAAACATTAATTTGTCTTTCATTTCCAAGCTGCAATAGCGAGAGGCAGCCAATGTAAAATCTCTGAATACAAATACAAAGCGGAACGACGTTCAATGTGCGTTCCAGAACAGGGACTCCTATTTGGGGACGGACACATCAGGACTTCCTGTTATTGAGCGCTCTGCTTGCGCATAACATAAACGTAATGGAAGATTAGCGCGACAGTTTTACTTTCCGTAAATCTCACGGAACTGTTCCTTGTTAATTTGTTGTAAACAGAAAGGACTCGATATGCCCATGTCGGATCGATCCAGCTCTGATGGCGCAGATCAGAGTCCCCGGGCCAGGAGACGGAGTCGATCTCGCAGTGGACGAAGGAGCCTGTCTCCCGATAGCTTCGGTCCCAAGCTCCCAAAGCCTCGCAACAGGGAAAGGGAACGTGAAGAACGGGAGCATCGACTCCGAGAGGCGAGAACTATCAAAAGGTTTCGCATAGGAAGTCCCCGCCGCAGCCGGTCACGATCCCGGGAGCGGCACAACAGCCACTGGTCCGACCAACGCGACGGTACCGCTAAATATGGCGGCTTCAGAGATGACCACTACGAACAGCAACGGGACGATGCTCAGCGCCAGAGACAAGAGGCTTTTATCGCCAGGTACCTTATTTCCCCCCAAAGTGAATCACGTAAGAAGAGAGGTTGATGTATTTAGAAGCTGTATCGCATTATTGCCTGATATTTTCGACCAGTATCAAAATTAGAAATAGGCTGTAAAAAAGGGGCTTCCGGTCAAAAATGTCAATAAAGCTCTCGTTGACGTGCGGTTGTTCATGATCATGTTCTTCATCTTGAAATTACCCATAGCAGAGTGGTGCAACTGAAGGCTATACAATGATAGCTCCAGTATCTGATGTAAAGTCAGCCAGAATAAACTGTGCTTGCAAACACAAAACATATACCAGACAACTTGGGCCGCGGTCTACTACTTTGAAAAATGCCACTTTAACTTACGGCAGTGGCTGTAGAATGGGAGCTCCAGTACCTGGTTTCAGTCAGCCAGAATAAGCATACACTGAAATGCCACAAATTCACAAACAAAACTCACACCAGACAACTCTGTTATTTTGTACAAGTCAATTTGAACCCATAGCAGTGGCACAATTGTGTCTCAATCTGTGGCTGGCTTCACGCAACTATCTGTCTGTTACAGGCGTCTACAAGAGAGGGAGAGGATTGGTGAATTGGGTTTACCTGAAGTCTGGGGATATTCACCAAGAGTGAAGGAACCAGAGTAAGTCCACAAATTATTCACCACATGTTCACCACATGCCAACATGTTCATTGTATATTGTTTCTGGAGAAGCAACTTACCTTCCTAAAATCACAGATTTTCTCTCCAGTACTGTACCTACAAAGGAGTATAGACAGTTTGCTTCTGCGTATGTACAGATACAGAAAACTTGATTTTTAATTCTAAATTCTGTCTGATCGCCCCCAAGCTCTGATGAATTCACACCAGTTGAAGACGTGAAAAACAGCAGTTCAGATTCCAGCTCAGAAGGTATGTTTAACTGTACACAGTGTCTGAACATGGATAAATGACCGCAGCATTGCATTCAGTTTGAATTCATAACAAATCCTGTCTGTCATTCACAGAAGACAAGAAAAAGAAAAGAAAGAAGAAAAAGAAATCCAAAAAAAGGAAAAACAAAAAGCACTCAGAGGACAGCGAGTCAGAATCAGATTCAGATGGTAAGGGAATGTTTCCAATCATTTCCAAAAAATCGAACACGTTCCAGTCTTTTAAAAAATAAAACCAGGTTTAAAGTGTTAACTATCGTGTTACTTTCAGGGGAAGAAATAAAGAAGAAGAAAAAGAAGAAGAAGAGCAAAAAGTAAGCTCACATAAGCAACTGCACGTCAACTTCTTTCACGCTGAAAGGGGCATGATGATTAACCAAGATTAATATTTTCCTCACAGGTCCAAGAAGTCCAAGAAGAAGAAGGCAAAGAAGAACCGTAAGCAGTCCAGCAGCCAACATTCCGGGGAGGAGGAGGAGGAGGAAGCTAATGGGGTGATGTGGGTGGAGAAAACCTGCATGGATGAGGACCTGGTGGGCCCTGAAGCTCCACTCACCTATCTGTCCCAGGATGACAGACCTCTAGAGTGGGTTTATTTGTCATACACTTACATTTGTGAACAATAATTATCTTTCGGCAATCTGAGGTTCAGGCTGTGGCAACAATGTTAACTGAATCCTAAAGACAATCCTTTGAGCACCATAGCCTTCTTGTTTAACAAGCACTTTTGTCCTCCTACAGCTTCGGTCATGCGCTGTTGCCAGGTGAAGGTGCTGCTATGGCGGAGTACGTGAAAGCAGGCAAACGTATCCCAAGAAGAGGAGAGATTGGACTGACCAGTGATGAGATCGCAACCTTTGAGATGTCTGGCTTTGTGATGAGCGGTAGCAGGTACATGCTGATTATGTTTAATAGGGCTACATTTACCTGGAATTTGGGCAACACGGTTAACAAGACTGTAGCACCTGTAGTGATATTTTATTGTGACATTGTTAGTTGTAACAGTGTTTGGGCTGTATCTTTTATATGGAACTTATGTTATTTCCATTAAGACACTTTTTATGTTACAAGTTATAAAACTACATTTTACATTTCAAAGTAATTATTTCTACATTATTTTTGTGGTATGAAAAACAACTAGGCCCTTCTAAAATATAGAAGGCCTAGGAATGTTTGGTCATTCTTGTGTATAAAGAGATGCAATATACATAAATTGCTTTCTCTATCAAAAGCAGTAGCCTTTGCATGTTATTTTTGTAGTAGCTGTGGCATAATTGATAGTGACAGTCTGTTCAAATGAAGCACCAAATTGATTAGACTGCCAATAAATCATCCACACAACCTGTTCAAACGAAGAGCAGTCTTTTAAAAGCAGTTATGAGATAAGAAGGAATGGGAACGGACTCTCCCTTCTACTTGTGCATTGATTTGAACATGCTCATGTGTAGTAATAACTGACACTACACAGTAATTTTAAGATGTGGCACTAGCAAAATGAATGTAAAGCATCCATCTGATCATAGTTTCTATACTGACAAATCATACATGTAACCCTTCAGACATCGTCGTATGGAGGCTGTGCGTCTGAGAAAGGAAAACCAGATCTACAGTGCAGATGAAAAGAGAGCCCTGGCATCCTTCAACCAGGAAGAAAGGAGGAAGAGAGAGAGCAAGATCCTCTCTAGCTTCAGGGAAATGGTGTACAGGAAGACTAAAGGCAAGGAGGAGAAGTGAACTTTGGGTCGCCACTGTTTCGACTCGGTTTACCCCTTGTCAGACACAGTTTCTCTTTGTGTCTTGTGAGTTGAGGGGTTATGTTTTTGGGAAGAGAACCATATAATATTTTGGTGGAATGTGTAGTTTGGAGGAAGGCTTTGCATTGTAATATCAAAGAAAATTTATATAAATGGGAGTCAGTTGCAACTAGTCCCCTATGCCTTTTTGTATTATACTATCCATCCTATTTGCTAAATGGAACTAGCCTTTACCTCCAGTCTTTACACCATTTTGATTTTTTTCCTTTTGTAAATTTTCATATCAGATTCTGAACAGAATGGTTAATAAATTCTTTCACTATCGAGTCATTTTTCTGTATTTCTTTAAAATTCTCTGTACTCTGGTACAATATACAATGTCTAAACAGAAGCATTTAAAAACAAAAAATTATCCTAAATCTTACTAATGCTCTCTATATGCATCTTCACCCTAGCACCTGCTTCAACCGGCTGGTTAAATTAGGGTTGCTATAGTACACTAGTAGTAAGTGAACAAAAGAAGTTCTCTACCAAGTTCTACGCATTTTACCAACACTATACTGTAGTGTATGGTCAGCTGTACAAGCTTAGTTGTGTTTTGTAAAAACTCCATAACATACACAAGTGTATAGCATTTTATTTAGTTATAATCATAACCTCTTGTCTGTAGCTGGTGGAAAGCAGCACGTTTTCCATTATGGAGACGGGATGAAACGGATGCATAACAGTCAGGGGAGACACGACTGCATTAACTGATTAAAAGGCATACAATCTTTTAATGTACAACAACGAACTTTATTCTCATGAGTGTCTTCTAATCCCGTGCCCTCAGTGGATGTTCTCAAGTCCCTGTTGAAAACAAGAATAGGTTACTTATCATAACTTGAGTCTTTAAGATCACCCAAGTATCCTGGGCATTGACGCATACATGGATATTCACCTTAGAGTTAAAGTTTTCTCCTGTCCCTGACACCCGCTTGTCTCTCTCCATCAGATACCATTGCCAGGGAACTCGTGCGATTCTCTTTTCCTAAACACAAAACAGGAAGACTCCTTTCAAGTTGTTGGCGAGTACCCATTACAGCTTTACATACACGTTGGAATCCTCTTATGTTACAACACACATCATCAGCTGCAGCATCCTCACCTTTCCCCCGTTAGTGAACCTGTGGATATGTGCAGTCGCAATGCCAGGCAGGATCATACACGCCGTCATGATGGCGAACCCGGGCAGTATTTCATACCACATGATTTCAGCGTTTAAGAAGACACCGACGGAGACGAAGTGTAGTGGTGAAAGAGGTGCCCAAAGGCTACCTTCGCCCGTTTATTTTGCTAACTTTCCAAGGGAAGCTAACAAAATGTCGAATGACCCTACGACGAATTGACGGTCATTCGTTCACTTCCGGAACGTCGCGCGGTGTTGTTCTGAGCACAGCGCCACCCTGCTGCGATGACGCGGAACTACGACCGTTACCGCCACAGAGGAAGCTACTGTGGTTAGTTATGTTCATGCGTTAGCTAGCTGGCGAAAAAGTAAACAGATAAGTCTGGGTGGAGGTGAAATTTAATCGTTGAACAAAGTAGCTTTTCATCCATGAAGGAAGACAAGGAAAACACTCGCCCGAAGGAGAAAACAGTGGAAATAAAGTGTGAAGATGGAGAAAGGACAGAGAAGACCAAGGAAAAGAAAGAGGCCATGACAAAGGTGGAACTTGCTAGCAAGCTAACGTTGTGTAGCCACTAAGCTCGTCAGTTACACACGTATAGTTGGTCTGGCTTAACAAGTTATTAGTTGTGTTTTGTCAAATCTTATGTGTGATCTATGTAATGAATTGAATGATAACGTTTGAAACTAGCCAAATTGTCAATTGACTTTCCAACTTTCACTTTAAGTTAACGTAATATTAACTGTTACCATCTATCATGGAATGTTCCCCATATTCTGCTAACACATTAAACTCTCATTGACCAATCTCTTAGATTGTGATAAGACGTTTACCACCAAGTCTCACCAAGCAGGAACTGGAGGAGCAACTACAGCCACTTCCAGATGTGGACTATCTGGAGTTTTTCTCCAATGACACCAGGTGGAGTGGCCTCATGATACTAGATCATGTTTAATAACTCTAATGTTTTTACTCAGCGCATACTTAACTTAATTTTTCTGTTCTTGTTTTTAGCCTTTTCCCCCACCTCTTTGCAAGGGCATACATTAATTTCAAAAATCAAGAAGATATTGTTCTCTTCAGAGATCGATTTGATGGATATGTATTCATAGATAACAGAGGTATGAAGAGCATTGATTTATGATTAAACTGACTAATTGAAGTATTTTCTCTGAGAAGAATTGATGCTTCATGCTGCTTACTGTGTTCTAAACAGGACAGGAATATACTGCCGTTGTGGAGTTTGCACCTTTTCAAAAGACTGCCAAGAAAAGAAGTAAAAAAAGGGATGCAAAATGTGGAACAGTAGATGAAGGTAAAGATATTTACTGACATGTTTAATTAAGCATGATATATGAGTGCATTATTTCCTGCTGTAATAAACTAATGAGATTCAGTGATGTTTCATTTCAGTAGAACATTTATATTTTTTAACATGCATACCAACCAACATTTGCTGTATCTGTGTCCATGGTCATATTCGTCAGGAATTAATTGAGCCTATTTGCAATTATTGATGACCAAAAAAAAGGCCTGAATTCTTCAACTCATGGTTGTTTGCACAATAAATTGAAATGTTCTACTTAAATAAAATATACTTCTAAAATATATAACCTTATATAAAGCTGCAGAGAAACGCCTACAATAAGTAACAACTCATTTATATATGCATGCCATTTTCTTTCAGATCCTGATTACAAGAAATTCCTGGAATATTATAATGCAGATGATGAAAAATTTACATCTACGCCCGAGACTCTGTTGGAAGAGATTGAGGCTAAATCAAAGTTACTTGTAGGTATGTAAACGTGAAGTCCCTTGAATTTTAGACTATTTAAATGTTTTATTGTAAGTATTTTTAAAAATATTTCAAATTGACTCTTAGAAATCCATCCATTGCTAGGAGGAATGAATTCATTTGTGTCGTTTTATTCAAATAAATTCAAATATACCCCTTTCCTCCTTCAAGCTAAAAAAACAACCCCTCTCCTGGACTTCCTGAAGAATAAACAGGTAAATGTGTATTGTGGCACAATATGTTCTAGGTATTTTACTTTGCATGATGAAAGCTGGCCTCATATCTTGTTTTCACGATGTTCAGAGAATCAGGGAGGAGAAGAAAGAGGAGAGAAGAAGGAGGGAGCTGGAACGCAAGCGCCTGCGTGATGAGGAGCGTCGTAAGTGGAGGGAGGAGGACAGAAGGAAGCGCAAAGAGGCTGAGAAGATGAAGAGAGCTGACAAACCGTTGGAGAAAGAGAAGGACCATGTTAAAGAAGAACCAAAAATCAAGGTGTGTGTACTGCAGTGGAAAGAAGCATTTAACTGAATGTTATGTTGAAAGAGGTCCTGAAAAATTTTAGGTAATAGAATCATTGTTATTATTCCAATATGACCATGTCTTGATTTGCCACTGTCTAGCTCCTGAGGAAGCCAGACAGAGGGGTTGATGCTGATTCTGAGAAACCTATGGAAAAGGCCAAGAAACCAGAGAAGCCAACAAAAGATGATAGAGCTGTGGGGAATGCTGATCTGAAGAAGCGTCAGAACATTGAAACTAAGGAAGCTCGAGGACGGAAGTGAGTTGGCATACTGTCAGTTTTTCGCTCATTTTGAAGACACATTAAACAGAATGTTTAAACTAAATTCATGCCTTACACACAGAGTGGATGAAGAGGGACGCAAGGAGTTCCGGGAGCGTGAAGTAGATCGAGACAGGGAACGTGAGCGAGAGAGGGAGCGGGAGCGGCGGCAGAAAGAGAAGGAGCGTATCAGACGACAGGATGAAGATCGGCGAAGAAGGAGAGATCGACATGATGGAGAGAATGCCAGCAGGAAGCGAGAGGAGGAGGTGAAAAAAGAAAAGGACCGTGCTTGGGAGAAGAAAAAGGGAGAGGGTGCTGGAGACTCCACTCGCACTGAGAGGCCAGAGAAGCCTGCCAAAGACAACAGAAAGGAAGACAATGTTAAAAGAGATCGGCTACGAAACAAGGTAACGACTCCTGTCCTCCTATCATGAAGTTATTATTTTGAAATTCTTTTTTTGTATTTCTAATGGTCATGTTTCTTTGGGCATCAGGATCGGCCTGCTATTCAGCTGTACCAGCCAGGTGCCAGAAGCCGCAATCGAACAACAGCAGGAGGCGGCGGTGATTGTGGTGGTGGAGGAGGTGGAGAATCCCATGCTGGTGATAGGAAGCCCGATACTGAGCCCAAGAGAGCCCAAGACAAGGGAGAGGATTGATCTAATTTCTACAAATGGCATGTTAACTCGGGTGAGGAGAGGGAGACAGGCCTGCAGGGCTCAGCGCAGCATTCTGGCACCACAAAGCCATGTGCACTGCTATTCAAGTAGGGCTGCGTCCAGTTCTCCCAATCTCAGTCAGAGGCAGTGATGTGATAGTGGTGCCCCTTTGTGCCTGAATGTGACCGTCTTTAGTTTGTTTGTCAAGAAAGGTAAGGGTAACCTTGCACTTTGTAAACGCAAGAGATTGGCTCTAGGGCACAATAGGTTAAGCCAAAGCTTTCTCAGACCACATGAACTCAAAGTGACCTTATTTCAGTATTGTTATTCCAGTGTAAAGTGTTGTACACACTGCAAACATTGACTTTCAGCTTGCTAGGTTGTCATCAGTTACCACACCCTTCAGAAATGAAATGACTTTACAAGAGACATCTGCATTTAGCTTTCCTGTTACTGTATATCAGCATTGTAAAGCTTTTAGAGACTTTCATTGTAGTGTTGCTATTTTAAGTTTTACACATGGAAATTACATTGATTCTTACCCTGCCTGGGGAGCTACACAACTCAAATGTATCTACAGAGCTATTTCTAGCTTTGTAAAATAAAAAAAAAGGTCTGTAACTGTAAAATAGTTGTAGTCTTACTGGCACAACTGTTGGTACATGTACTGCAGGACATATTCTGAACTTTGTTTTCCCCACAAGCAGGGAATCATTTGTCCTTTTTGTTTATCCATAAAGTGATTGAGGAGAAATAGCCATTTTTGACTATATTGAAGTGAGAGCCATGCCTTGATTCCAGTCTGCATGCAAATTTCAATCGGTGTGATCAACCTGTGGCCTTCCTTTTCTAATTTGAGATGCCTCTCCCCTTAAAACATTGATCTATGATGCACTAAATTGAATACAGCATGAAAACATATCACTACTGGTGACGCTACCTTAGCCAGTTTTGACTGGAAATAAAACAAGTTTGTTATTAAAGTGTACACGTTTGATTTTTCTTCTCTTTGCTGTAGAGTTGTTTAGACTTAAAATACAGGAACACTCAATACAAGTGAATTCATAATGAATATAATGGGGAATTCAAGTAAGTGTATTTGAGTACATTTTGCAGTAGTTCAGTGGTAGTTGATTGTAAAATCCATGTTTTTAACCAATTAGTTACATCCTGATAGTAGTTCAGGTAGGCCTAATTAACCACTAAGATAAGTTGTACAGAATGTCCTCCCCATTATCCATTACTAATTGTGTTCATGTTTCTCATTAAATTGAACCCTTTCCTTTTGTTTTTTTCTACCAAAGCCTACCTTGGTTTAACTGGGGTATTCTGCATTACAGTGTAGTCCAGCTGCCAAATATCTCTGTCGTACAAAACAATACTGAAAAGTCTTAAGTCATGTTAGAGCAAGAATGACATACATGTCAAAATACTACTATTGTCTTTTTAAACAGTATAACTTTTTTCAGTGTGAAGTAGTTATACATTTTCAGAGTACTTTCCCTAACAGAGGAGGAAATTGCAACCAGGTGTGAAAAAGTTCCACATGGTGTCGCTGTTTGGAGACTGCATAGCCAGTTGGTCGACGCTTATTGGATAACACCACATACATCACTTCCGCTTTCCTTCCTTCTCTCTCTTCGACTGCCGCCATAGTGGGGGAAAGACTGTGGACAAAATGGTAAATATAAATCGCAAAACATCCGAGTCCAGCGCTGTGATAAACTTACATCGACACATAAGCGGTGTAAAACATTTATCAGTGGTATCTGAAAAGTCTGTATGTTGTCTGAAAATCTATGATATTAGTATATAAGAGCTTTGCATTGGTGCTAACCGGTAGCCACTCTGTAGCGTTACGCACGTTAAGCTCAGAGTTCCTGGCTGCCCGGTCAGCTTCATTAACAGATGTTTGCTGCTCTCTTATTGGCGTATACTTTAAACATGCTGTATTAGTTTGAAGGCGCGACCATATAGTTCTGTTCAGAGCCTATATGCATTTCAGTTCCAGTGCTAAAAGGTGTGTGTTTACGTGGTGCTAAATGCCCATCTCTTGTTCCCAGTCGTCCCACAAGACTTTCAGGATCAAGCGCTTTCTCGCCAAGAAGCAGAAGCAGAACAGGCCCATCCCTCAGTGGATCAGAATGAAGACTGGCAACAAGATCAGGTGTGTGTATGATCTGTTTGTGTGCCCTTGACTGCTTGTATGTCATACAGTTAGGTGAGACACCTCTGAATGGAAAGCGGACTGTGTACCAATGTGGATATCTGACAATTCAAGTTTTTCAACACTGTAAGGGAAGTTTGGTCTGCATTTGGTTAAATCTTCCTACTTCAGCCTTCTAAGGAGTGTTTGATGACTTGTTTTTAATGATATAAAACTCGCTGCATTTCACTGTGAGCCTCTTCATTCATGCAGTGACACTGGCCATGTGATTGGCTAGCTAATACAAGCAAGTGGCTGGAACTACAAATCATGGCTAAATCAGCTGTGGTCGTTATGTAAAGCAGGTCTGCAATTGCAACACTTCTGATTTGTGGAGTGCTGTCATTAACCCTGCTGAGAGCATCATTCTGCTATGGAGCCCTTACTCCTGTTCACAGTATTAGTGATGAGGATGCTCTGTAGCTGTGACATACTAAAGATGATGCTCAGCTGGCACACCAACCTTAATTGACACATTACAGTTGGATAGATTGTCTTTTCTCAGAGGGGTTATTTACCCAGTAAATTGTTTTCCTAAGGGATTGTGCTTCTTTTGGACTTTCCTTAATTCCATGGACACAGAAACATTCTTTTGCCACAATTATTTAATGCCATTGGAAAGTGATTATCCCTCTTAATGTAATGTGTTTGTTCAGTGTGGGACCCATAATACATTGTGGAACTGTTGAAATGTTTTACAGTCATAAGAAATAGTAATCCTACAATGACTTCAATGACTCACTGTTTTGGATAGGCTGAGATGAGGATGTTGCGATGTGCGTGGCTTCACCAGAGTTCATCGGCTGCATTTACATGCTTTCAACTGAACTTTGCAAATGCCCCTAATTTTACTACCGGTATATTCCCCTATTTGAATGTGAAGGCTGGTACTATGTGTCCAGCAATTTTGCTATGCGGAGTCAGTCTTTGAGTTTATAAAGGGAATACTCCTACGATTTAATATACCAGTGGGGAAAATACATGCAGTACAGTACTTTACTATTTAGAGATTCAGTCAAATGAGGTGAAGGTAAAGATAAATGTCTTTCCAGTGGCTTTAAAATTTTCAGTCTTCATATTGACAAGTGATTGGATTCTTGTATGGCTCCATCACCAAATTTTCTCAGTGAAGTAGTCGACACCCAATAGAGACTATTGCAAGGACTGCACAACAGTCAAAATGCAAAAGTGATTGAGTGTATGCGTGGTCTGCGTAAATATTTATCTCATGAAAACGGAAACAGGAGCTCCCAAACAGTACAATTATTTGTCTTGTGCTTCAGACCAATTTTCATTGCTTAAAATTTTATGACAGGCTATGCTATTCAATCTTGATCTCAGTCAAGTTTGGAGTGCCAGTTATTATGTACCAGAATGAATATATATAGTTGAGTCTATAAATCCCTTGTTTTGATTGTGAGCAGACAGGAGACAAAACATCTTAAGATAAACTTTCTAGCTTTCCTTTCATACAGTGACAGATTATTTATATTTTAATGGTGCAGGTTTGTCTTAATGGGAATTTGTCATTTGCCTGGTGGGAATTTGTTAGCCTGAATTCCATGTGGAGGGGGATTATCTGGTTTGGGCACATTAAATGACCCAATTGCTTAATTGCTGGGTGATGTAGCCTACTACAGAAATGCTAGAACACTTAAATGTAACTGCATAGTTTCCATAAGAAGACATTACATTTCCATGGCACATCAATAAAAGGTAACCTGACTCTGCCAGGTGGTTTGTTTTCACAAATCCATCTGGAAACGCACTCGGCAAACCTTTGAAAGGGGCAGGCACTTTCAAAAAGCTACTTGGCAGGTGATTGGATGAACCATCTGTCTATCACCGTCTGGGCAGGCTAACTTCAACCAATCAGATCAATAAACCATATGACGTAGTAGCGTGGAAGAGGGAAGACTAAACACACCGCAGATGCCCAGTTAGCATGGAGGTAGACTATCATTGCCTTTAGCATTATGCTAAATGCTTTAGCCTAATGTTAATGTTACATAAACGTCTATGTTGTATGTTGGCGTCAAACACTATTCAAAGCAATACGCTAGCTGAAGTTAGTCACTAGCTTATTGCTTTGAATAGTGTTTGACGCCAACATACAACAGAATAACTGATGTTATTGCAGCATCTACTCTAGCCTCTGTTTCTGTGGCCGCCGCCATTGCAGAAGGAACTGGCGCTTCTCGCTGTCGTCACACCCAAAGCCCACATATATGCAAAGCCTGCCCGTATAGGACGCTGATTGGTCCGAAAGTGGTTTGGAGTCAAACCAATAGATTGGAGCTTTTCCAGATGGATTTGTGAAAACAAACCATCTGGCAGAGTCAGGTTAAATAAAAGGGGCAACTCAAATATTGTAAATTTCTTATGAAAGACAAAATCACTCATGACAAGGTTGGTTTCTTTACTTTCCAGGTACAACTCCAAGAGGAGACACTGGAGGAGGACCAAGCTTGGCCTGTAAACATGTGGCTCCTTGGATCACCAGCATCCCCTGCATCGTCATCTGCCAAGACCCCCAGCTGCTGGGCCTGGGGAGGGAGCCATGCTATCTGGAACAGCAGTCTTTTTGTACAGATACTCTGGTTATGCTCGTGTTTGACAATAAAAGATTTGTGATCAAACCAGAAATGTGTCTGTCTGGAAGTTTTAGTAGAGTTGAGCAATACTTTAAATGGCTGACTGTATTTTTCCAAGGGATCAAAACATGACATGGGTAATACTGACGCAGCTCTGCAGAAAGAGGGCAGCTCACTTTCTGGCCAAGCCACAGTAAAGATTCAGCTTAGATTTATACTTTTTGGTTATAATTATGAAGTCTGGCTTTGCTGCTTGGTCATAAAAGCTACCAATGGAATTCAAGAAGCTGAATCTAATAAGACGTTATGAAATGTTTACTTATGGTGCTAAAATCAGGAAAAAAGTTGTTTACACTTTACTACAGCAAGTGCTGTACTTTAGAGAACGCTAGGAGATTTGAGTGCAAAAGGTATTTTATTAAATTTATTTAGTGAAAATTGCATATTAGAATAAACTTTTTTTTAACTGCAATGTTTTCTAGATGAATGCCAACGAGTAGTTTACAGGATTTATGACACATAAGCTGATAAACAGTTGCGCCATGCAAGGCTTGGTCGTCCAATCAACTTTTCTTACCAATATATGAAAACGAGGATAACAGCTTTCTGAAAGACCCAAATCGCCAACTACCACTTCTTTTAGTCCGGTCAAAGGAGTCGACTTCATCTCTGCCTCCATCGCCATCATCTTTATGTGCGTCCAAGTTTATTGCGCTGGCACTGTTGTTATTGACATTGTGCGCACAGCCGCAACTGTGGTTATCATCCCAAGTGCCAAGCAGCTCCTTCATCTCCAGTGGGGCGTTCCCCTTCAGATATTGCCAGGCTCTTTTCCCATTGTAGTCCATGGCATCGACATTGGCACCAAAGGCACCGACCAGAAGTTTAACGACCATGTACTGACTGTGCATGGTTGCTACATGCAGCGGTGTGAGCCCCCCGCTGCCCCTCTGGTTCACGTTCACAGGGATCCCCACACGTTCAGCGTGCCTTAAGAGTTTAACCAAAGTCTCGTACTGTCCCCTCTTGGCCAACCAGTGCAGAACAGAAAAGCCACTGATGAAATCCTTCCTGGTGAGCAGATGAGGATCCTCGGAGATGAACTCCATTATGGTCTCGTAGTTTCCATCGACTGCAGACAACATCCATGCGTGCTCCATCGCATATAAAGCCCAGTCTGTGCCCTGGAAGTCGCGCTCATCCCTCGAAGACGCGCTGGAAGTTTGTGAAGACAGCACGCTGCTGAATCCGCTTTGCGATGGGTCATTGAACAGCAACTCTTTCAAATATTTCTTACGCATAGCGGGTGTGAGCGAACCTCTTTCTGGTGCTTCGGCGGAGAGTCTGTGAAGTGCGCCTGGTCCAGTCTCGGATACTTCAGGCTGCCTCTGCAACCTCGACCTACGCTGAAAGGCGCCGGGCAAAACCTGCATGCCATATCTCGACAGTCGCTCCACAACAGTTCCGCGTCCCGACGTCTTGGCGTGGGTGTCGGTATTGTTATGAGCTGGTTCAGATCCAGTTTGCTCTCCGCTGGGCGCTGTGCCTCCGCAAGCCTCGGCTGCAGATTCAGCATCACGTAGCGACTGACTGCTGCTGTCATACATGCTGCTTAATAGAGTCTGCGTGCATGGGGATCTTGGCGAGTTTCCCTTCCTTTACTTGGACAACACCCCGGGGGAGATCAGTGTCAAATTATAGACAGGGAAATGTTTCCCTCCACTCGACTGGTCTCACGGTCATGGAAGGAAGAAAGTTGCTTTTATCAACACTAGATCTAATAACACGTCCAAACAAAGCCCTTCGGAAACACAAAAATACATTTCATTAGAAACTAGTTTCATGTACAAATTGACGAAGTTCCTCATTTTTACACGCGAGGAAAGAAGGGGACACGTTTATTTAAAAAAAAAGCCACAAATCCAGTAAGACCACAAATAAATAAAACATGAATACATAGTTTGACGAGTTTCACTCTACAGCCATAGGATTATTCTAGCCACACCAAAGGTGCTCTCACCTGTGATATTCCCAACGCGCATACCGACGCACACTCAACTCTTCTACTGCATCAAACATCAAGTGTATCAGTCAGTCCATATAAGCAAGATCAAAGAATTTGCAGTCCCGAGAGGCTGTAGTGTTAGTTTATCCCAAAAACTCAATGCAAGGTTGAAGCTCATATTCTCTTTCCCTTACAAGAGGAACTGAGACAAAGTTCATTCTAATCTCTGGCAAAACCAATGGCAAGAAGCCCTCACACGTGACCCACTTACTGACGGACCTCAAAGGAGGAAGTACTCCACTGAACGCTTTTACAGCCAGTCACCAAGCTGACTCACCTAATTCATTACTTATAAGGCTACAGAGCTGGGAAACATGGACAAGTAAATGGGTGGCAGGCATGGTTAAAGAAAAACTTTATTTCAATAAAATGAAGTCACAATATACACACAAATTCAGTCAGTAACATTTAGTCAGATTCTGGAGGGAGGTCAATCGTCAATTCATCAATTGTTTGAAGGAAGGCGTCCAGCTCTGCTGCACAATAGTCTGAAAGAGAGGTTGCAGGGAATAACAGGTGAATGATTATCAGTGGTTTCAAACTTGTGCCACATGAGATACTTGTTAAGTAACGGATACCTGAACGTTGTGGCATCTTTACAGGTGACGGGGGTGTGAATGCCTCAAGTGCTTCCAATTCTTCCTCACAGAGATGGGGAGTTTGTGGGAAACAACTCAGACCAGGCAGTGCAAGGCCACCGAAATGAACCAAATCTTCGGGTATGCTATACTTCTCGAACTCTGGAATAATAACACAAAAAACCTTAAGATGAGACTTGTTTAAAGTGAACCATCTCCCTAAAACAGATCCCACATAATGGACAGTTCACTTTGGAGTTGATTTGACCTTATATTCCGCTTCATGTGTCAACATGCAGCGACTTAGTAATATTTTTTTTTTTTTATTTAACCTTTATTTAACCAGGCAAGTCACATTGAGATTAAAAATCTTTTTCAAGTGAGACCTGGCCAAGACAGGCAGCAGCAAAGGAATACAAAAGCAACAACATAATACACAAAAACACACTAGACAACCAGTCTAGTTGGCATTCTTGTAAAACATTTTATTTTCAGTCCAGTTTTGTGCCAACTTAGTAATTGACTCAGTGTAAACAGTTTCTTTCAGTGAGCATCTGTATTATTCAGTCTAATAAAATACTATTGACAGAATGCACACAATATAGCTACTATGCCCTGAAGCCCCAATCCATTATGGTACTGGCTTTGTTTCTACTGTATATTGATTTATCCAACTGAAGACATTTCCCCCCCCATGCTCAAATTGACAGAGCCTTCAATACAGGAAATGACAGTACGTGACATCCATTCATGAGTTCTTCCTGTATTGTCTGGTAATATTTGAAAACATTCAGGCCAAAACAGATCAGTATTCTGAGTTTAGCCTTATTACCTGCACCTACTGTGACATTTTTGTGTGAGATAAGTGTGACTTCTGCTGTACCCATTGAGGCTCAGCCTAGAGTGGTATTAAGTTGTAAAGTGTGCCACTGAGGTCCTGGGGCCTCAGTGGGGACCAGCAGCTGCCATGGGGCACCATAGTGCACCAATCACATGGATCTACTCAGTCTTAGTGAATTGAAGCCCTGTCTGGATGTGGCCTTCTGACACAGGTTAAAATGTGTTGCAGAAGTACTGGTACAGCCAGGCCCAGGATCCCCTTAGTCTTCAAAACTATTATGACGAGTATGAGCCCTCAGGAGCAGATGTTGATGGTTGCAATATGCAACAAAGTGAACATATTTTCAAATATGGCCAAGTTAAACAAATAATAATAATAAAACTGCCACTGAAGGTGTCCCAATTACCTAGTGGGTCGTAAGGGTTGAACGTCTCAATGTCTGGGTATTCCTCCACCTTGTTCTGGGGAACACATTTGACTTTGGTTTCCTGTGGAAAGCAGGTATTGTGTTAATACGTGTCCAGTTTGAAGTGCAGAGCAGAAAATGGCTTTAATAGGTCTTCATACTGATGCAAGTCACAGCCCAACATCACTTTTCTGATGTCATTTAACATGTTTTATTCTGACCTGTGTCTTTTGGTGTTTCTTCTCTTGTCCGTTTATGGCAGGAGTTGAGGGCATCTTGTTGACTGCCCCCAAAGCCTTACGACCAGATGGCAGAGGAGTATGGAACTTTTTGGCAGTTATAGGAGTTTTCAACATGTTCTCTGGGCAGAAAAAAAAGGGGGTTTAAATATATATATATTTTAAAGGGAGGTATGTGTAAGGTACATGGGATACAGTGACAATATTGTGCTGCAATACTGCACAGACCAGACAAACATCTGTATAAATTATATGCACACTTTACTACAGACTCCAATACTACTACAAAAATGTAATGAATACGCTGTTGGAATGTTCATACCTGGAGCAGACTGAAGCCGCTGTCGCATCTTCAATGTAGGTGCAAGGAGACTTGCATTTTCCCTCTCTGCAAAGATTATGTTGGCCATTTTACCTGTAAACACACGGGCCAATTGTAGTTGCTGCAACACCGAATGTCACACACCACTTGGAATACTACCATTTTACCCAAATAGAAGCATCTTACTATAGTTGATTTTTACTAAAGTAATATTAGTCTAGGAAATAACAATTAGCCCACCAGTCATTGAAACTGCAGATCCCCAAATTGTCCCAAATAAATGATCTAAATCAGTGGTTCCCAAATCCAGTCCTGGAGTACCCCCTGACAGAATTTATTTGTTCCAACCCAAATCTAAGACACCTGATTCAACTAATCAAGAGCTAGCCGATTAGTGTAGCAGTTGAATCAGGTGTGTTATGGGTTGGGACAAAACAAATTCTGTCAGGGGGTACTCCAGGACTGGATTTGGGAACCACAGATCTAAATGATCCCACTGTACTGAAGCCCATAACAATATTCAAGTAAAGAGCAGTGATACTCTAATGACATGTTGCAGCACTAGCCATCAACTCTCCTCTTCTGCTAGCCCCAGTCTCATGTAATGCATTAACATGAGTGCATTAACCCGCATTAATTACATGAGTCACAACTGGGGCTACTCTTCTGCTAGCTCCCATGTTGCTGAAAGGCTAGTGAACTATAGCTACTTTCTCACGCCCTACGCTCTACACTTCATTCAGACCATGTAACTTAGCTAACGTTAACATTAGACTAGCGTTATGTGCTTCGCTAACTAACGTAGGCCAACTCACTAACGTCACTGTGATTTTGGCAAACTAAGTTAAGTTAACAAACACCAGCCAGTCAGTATCATAGCAATTAGGTAATTCAGTTAAGTTTTTGGTTATCATTAGCCAATTCACGTTAACGTTAGCTAACTTAGGTGCATTAGAGACGCTAGCTAACGTTATCTTGGCTAACTCGTTCGTCTAATTTGTCACTAGCCGGGTCCATATCAAAAGAAAAATTATCGGCATTGAGAGTTTAAACAAGCTCGTAATGCAACAGTTACCTTAACCGTTATACCAGTCTTAACGTTAACGTTACCTGGACTGTGTTAGCTAGACGCCACCTTGCTTGCTGCTTGAAAAACCAGGCTGCTGTTTTGATATGAAACGCATTGACGAATTTGACGAGCGACCGCGGCTCCTTTTTAAATAGCCTCCCATCATTCTATTGGTCGCCGTCGCACCGTGACGTGTATGGGCGTTGCCTTCACGTGGGAAAGAGCAACATGATATCAATCATCACATAATTCTATATTGGGTAAACCCAATAATTTATCATTCGTAAACATGAATTGCTTAGCGATGAGGTCACTGTATGTCGACCACTTAGCTTTGCTGTTGCCATAATGTGTGTTGCAACTGAGTTGTCTGTTACAACATTGTTACGGTTCAGCAAAAGTGGTACATCTAATTAAAGACCTTTCTGCAATCAGTGATACGAACATCAGTTTCAGTACGGCTATCCTAAAAGGCTATTTTCATATCGGTTCAAACAGCATAGCTGCGAGTAGTTATAACTCTATTTATTATTAGAAAGTTATTGAAACGTATGTCGGTATACCATCTATATACCAGGTATATAAGGTTTCTGCCACTAGAAATTACCTCCCTCAAATATTTTGCTCTCGCTGGCTCTTCTACCCAGAAGGATCCATCAAGGCATCTGGCAGGGGGTTCTCAGTGGTTGCAGCTACCTTAAGTAATCATTTTTGCTTTGCAAACTCTACCATGCAGTTCCATGTGTATCTGACGCACTTGTTAAATATTCTCCACTTTCAAAGTACTCTACTTAAGTAAAGTGATCATAGTCTGTCACTTAATACCCAGAACAGAACGCGCTACAGAATGGTACATTCCCGATAGGCCGTCGGTCGGTATCCAGTGCAGCTTCCTGGGCTGAGAGGTTTCGTCCCAGCTACAACCATGGCTTCAACTGAGATCGCCAGGCAAGCGGTGAGTAGCCTATTTTACCATGCTGATGCTGTTTTACCACTATAAATACATACATTTTGAATGTGTTAGCCTCGGTATATGTCAAAAATGATTTTATTATTGCGTTACTGGCTGTAATTTGGCATAATTACCACCCGTATTTCCATTCCATCTATTTCAGTCCAGTGTGGACAATACAACGTTAAAAGGGTTGCAGCCTTTTACTGTCAGTATATTAGGCTAACGATATATGTGTATCTAAATGTTTTAGAAGTGCCGATGTGTGAATGGAAGGCCAAAGGTAGCCCAGTAGTAAAAATGTTGTTTGCGTTTTCATTGCCGCGTGCACGCTTCACTTCTCTTAACTGCCATACCTTGCATCCTAAATAGCGTTTTGTGTAAGCCATTAATTGTAACACACAATGTACTAAACTGTATTAAACTGATATCCTACTATCACGAGGCCAGCGTTACTACAGCCGACGGAGGCCATTCATAGTGAACGCTCCCATTTCAGCATAGCTATCGTGCTCATTTCCGTTATGTTGTTTTATGCCCTTGTCAGTCCCGTTAGTTTGAGTCGGGCGTTGTCTGATGTGAATAGAAAATATGGGCAAAAAGATTCTTGCTGGTCAAGGTTATATTGCATAGGCCTGCAATTTCCAACGCGTGTGTAAAATTCCCCTGGATTTAATTCTGGGGGAAAATAAATAAGGAAGCCACTAAACCCAGAGAAGTCCTCAGAATAGCGAGGTTGGGTAGTTTGATATTCTTTTGCGGCTCAATGAATGAAAAACCACTGTGTAGCTGGCTGTGTGTGTCTTGACAAGTAGGAATGGTTTCTGGAATGTTGCACTTGCAGCTGAGGATACAGGCTATTTGTCCAGTCAAATTACCCTCGGTTTTCCAAGTAGTCCTTCAGCTGTTTAAACCCAGTTGTAACTATCCAAATAATTCACAACTGTTTGACACCATCAGCTTGTCAGGTTATTTTTAATTGACTCTTAAACTGTACGTTTCTCACATAATGCCTCAAAGCCTAGACTACGTTTGACAGCAAAGTTGTGTTATATTAAGCCACACAATGGCAGGGTTGCTGAGGTTTAGTTGGTTGAGAACTTTGGCTATGCCATGTAATCTAAATTCTTTGCTTTCCTGCACCTCATAATGTAGACGTAGGCTGCATAAGTAGGATGCATGGAGATGGAGAGGCTCACCACCAGCCAGCCACACACACCCACACACATGCACACATTTACTAACATTGCATTTACACTTAGGCGTTTAGCTGTCGCTCTGATGCAGAAATACACTACGTACAAAGTCTGCAACAGACAGTAGAATGGGTGGAAGTACAACCAACCAAAATAAGGAGTTTAAGGGTCCAAACCAGAGTGCCAAGATACACACGCATGATATTTTGAAATGAACAGTGATACCTTCCTGTATATGTACATTGTGGTTTCCAACTGTCTCGGCTGTGAGCAGATAGTCGGCATACAGGAAACAGGAAGTGAATCAAAAAGCACCTGAAAGCTTGATCAAATACAGTGGAAATGTGTTAACATTGTATTACAGAATAACACTAAAATTATTATTCCATAGGACAACAATTATCGGGCTGAAAATGTTAATTATACAACTTTAGACACAATCCTGTGCGTGTTTACAGGTGTGAGAGCAAAATGCTGTAACAAGGCAATCCATAACCGAACCAATGCGTAAGTTGTTCAGTGACTGATAACATTACATATTTATCTGATGTTTTATATTGATAAATATTTATTTTGTCTGCAGGGAGAGGGTGCTCGCGCCGTCCCTCTGGCAGGCCATGTTGGCTTTGACAGCATGCCTGACCAGCTGGTCAACAAGTCTGTCAACCACGGTTTCTGCTTCAACATCCTCTGTGTTGGTGAGTGTGTGTCAGGCATGAAACTGCTTTTCTTCTCTCTCCTCAGGGCAGAATGGGACGTATTCGCTTCAGTGTATGTCAGGCTTTTCCACTAGATGCAAACCAATTCACTCAGTGTTTGACCCACTTAGATTACTTTCGGCTGGTCAGCCATGGTTAAAGAGTAAAGCATTCCCAAATACAGAGCGCTATGGTCTGGGCACAGTTAGGAAATTCAAAAATGACCATGGACAGATATTTAAATATTAGATCATTCATCAGCTGACTGGTGACAGGCCTACTCGGCTATTGGAATCTGATTTTGTGCAGGAGAAAATGCAAGCCTTTTCCATTATTTGTTAGACATTGAGGAGTATTCTGCATTGCATTCCATCTTAAATTAGCAGAAAATGTCACTTCACTGTCATTAAGTGCAGAATTTATTCACAGACACCCACATATAAATTATTACTCGCATATCAATTCATAGTAAGCATTTGGCTGTAACAGCATTTCATTTTTTAGACTGTGGTCTGAAACTAATAAAATATTGTGGTTTTTGATAATATTGCATTATTGCCTGCTACACATAGTAAAACTATTCTTATTTGGAATAGGCCTAATGAACACTTCCACACATTCTCCCTTTTAAGAGCATGTGAAATGCCCCCAAGAGCAATTCAAATGTGTAGCTGCAACCAAGTGGTCGGCAATGTTCTTCCTCTGCCTGTTCTTGGGATTTGTATTTTTCTTTTTCATTTTCGTTTTCCAACTTCATATATACAAAGCAGAAGAGATGGAGCAGACGTCCATCTCATGCTCACGCAGTCCTCACAAATGTGTAGGCATGTTGTACACCCCCGTGCAGATGTTTAAACACGTGTATGCACTTTCATTTCTGGTTGATATTTTGTAGATCAAATTTCTGATGGTGTTGCATCTTGCTGCCATGTTGACTGTTTTAGTACCCTACCCTTAACAGAGCAGTGACTATTGTTCAGGACAGTGAGGACACTCACATCATGAGATAAACCATTTATAGCAACAAATGGTAATTCAGTTGGATTTAGCGGTGTGGCTCTGCTCCCGGGATGCTCAAAGAACAAATCTATGCAAGTGTGACATAGATTTGTCTCGGAGCATGCGAATGGGACAGAGCCTGAGAGATGCACATCAATTCAATATGATGACAATATACAGGTGCATCTCAAAAAATTTGAATATCGTGGAAAAGTTCATTTCCCCCCGTAATTTAATTCAAAAAGTGAAATGTTCATATATTCTAGATTCATTACACAGAAAGTGAAATATTTCAAGCCTTTAAAAAAAAAAAATCTTGATGATTACGGCTTACAGCTCATGAAAATAAAAAATCCAGTATCTCAAAATATTAGAATATTACATATGACCAATCAAAAAAAGGATTTATAGTACAGAAATGTCGACCTTCTGAAAAGTTCATTTATGCACTCAATACTTGGTCGGGGCTCATTTTGCAACCAGAGAAGAAGAACTGGACCGTTGCTCAGTGGTCCAAAGTCCTCTTTTCAGATGAAAGTAAATTTTGCATTTCATTTGGAAAGTTTCCACAGTCAGTGATGATTTGGGGTGCCATGTCATCTGCTGGTGTTGGTCCACTGTGTTTTATCAAGCCCAGAGTCAACGCAGCCGTCTACCAGGAGATTTTAGAGCACACACATTATCAGCAGTTTTGCGTGTCTGATTGAATTCCTCTGCAGATATTGAAAAGGACTCTGTGATGATTGGCATCACCTCTGTGGATGTGTCACTTTTGTTTTCTGTCTCTTTGGACAGACCAGGTAGGCCCTTAACTTGAGATAGTGGTAACCCCAAGTTTGCAATGAACTTCACACCCAGTATCTGTCCAGCATTTATGAGCTCCTCAAGCATGTCAGAACGGACACGGATAATCTTGGAACTGTAAATGTAGTTAAGAATCTCCTCAAAGATTTCTGCTCTGATTAAGTTTAACTCAATTACTTGTCCAGCTACAGAGAAGAGCTGGTGAAAATAAGTACTTGAGGCAGACAGCATGGTTTTGTGAGCTCTGAATTTCTTGTCCTGTATAATTATGGTGACATCGCAAAATAATCCATGATGTCGTTGCTCGTTCATCGATTTCAGCACAGCTGCTGAATACTGTGTGTCAGTTGCAGATATCAGCTTTAGACTCGGCATGCCTGTAGTGGGAGAGGGAAAAACCAAACATAAAATCACACTTGTTCTGAATGCACAGCAAAAATCTAAATAGGCAATTACATTATGCTGACATGGGTAATACAGCTGGGTGTTTCAACCAAGTGTGGTTTAAAAGTTGGCTCAAACTCAGTTTCCGCTATTCCAGTTCCTAGGGTCCACCATCACAAACACCCTCAAATGGGACAATGATATCTGATGAATCAAGAAAGCCTATCAAAGGCTGCTGAAGCAGCTCTGACTTTTCTGCAATAATGGATGTTTGATATATTCA
>OMLI01091756.1:0-11194 GCA_900302605.1 Rondeletia loricata
ATTTAACACTACTTGGAATAAGTTTTGTGATATATGAGAGATTATGCCCATAATCAATCAGCTTTATTTTTGTTATTAGAATATGAGATATTTGACAAGGCGGAGAGACAGGGCAGAAAGTGACGTTTGTGTGTGTGTGTGTGTGTGTGTGTGTGTGTGTGTGTGTGTGTGTGTGTGTGTGTGTGTGTGTGTGTGTGTGTGTGTGTGTGTGTGTGTCCGTGCAGGTTTTCTTCTCTTCCTCTTCATTCTCCAATCCTTCTTTCCTTCAGTCTCTTTTTCTGTTCTCCACTCTAATCATGTATTTTCCCTTTTGTTTCAGGCAGACCGGTAATGATAGTGGTGGAGTACATGGAGAACGGAGCACTCGACTCTTTCCTCCGGGTGAGAGGCGTATTTATACATTTCCATTATGTATAACTTGTATCCTGAGAAGACATGCTCTTCTTTATATCATATCTGTCCTCTCTGTCCCACAACCACTCCAGACACATGATGGCCAGTTCACAGTGATCCAGCTGGTTGGCATGCTGCGTGGCATCGCAGTGGGCATGACCTACCTTTCAGATATTGGTTACATTCACAGAGACCTAGCCGCTCGCAACATCTTGGTGGATGAAAACTTGATCTGTAAGGTGTCTGATTTTGGCATGTCCAGAGTTCTCGAAGATGACCCTGAAGCAGCATATACCACTACAGTGAGTGATGGTGTAATAGTTCCTTCACAGGATATCGCCATCTGACTATTACATGACCAGTTTGAAATACAGAGCATCTCTTTAACAGGCGTGTTCTCTGTTGCTGTTTTGTGTCAGGGAGGAAAGATACCAATTCGCTGGACGGCGCCAGAGGCCATTTCTTATGGCAAGTTTTCTTCAGCAAGCGATGCTTGGAGCTATGGCATTGTCATGTGGGAAGTGATGTCGTATGGCGAGAGGCCCTACTGGGAGATGTCCAATCAAGATGTGAGCTGCTGATAATGTTGAATTCCATAATACAACATTGATACAGTATATTTCCAGTCTTGTATAAGGAGAATACCGCCTAAAAATCAGACCAGTATTTTTTTCCCATTTTTAGATACAACATGAAAACCTGTCAGCCCATGTTGGTTTATGATTTCTAAATGTCTGCTTATGCGTGTTTATCTCAGGTAATTTTGTCCATTGAAGAGGGCTACCGTCTACCGGCACCAATGGGCTGTCCTGTGGCGCTACACCAGCTGATGTTGCACTGCTGGCAGAAGGAGCGTGGCCAGCGCCCACACTTCAGTGACATACTCACTTTCCTGGACAAGCTCATACGCAAACCTAGTAGTCTGCTCACTCTGGTCAACGATGTACAGAGGTTAGATTCAAGTATAGATTCACATAGATACAGTGTTGAAGTATACATATGGTGTACTGTACTACCTATGATCTACGACCCAGCAGTATGCTAACCTGTCGTTTTGTATTTCTTAACTTTCTGTTTGTCATCTTAGTTTCCCTGAATCCCCGGAGGACATGCCAGACTACCCTCTTTTCATCTCTATCGGCGATTGGCTTGACTCCATCAAAATGAGCCAATATAAGAACAACTTCCTGGCAGCAGGCTACACAACACTGGATTCTATTTCAACCATGAGTATAGAGTGAGTCACGTCAAATGTTTTCGAGTGCAGTTATCATAGGAAATAGATGCACATTAAAAGGAAACATATCAGCAATACGAAACAGGACAGCGAAACTGTAACAATGTAACAATACTGATTAGATGATATGCTTTGGAAAGTTTGGGATTAGAACATATCTGTATGTGCATATCTTGTAGCCTTGTTTTAAGTGTTTGTGCTATCCTTAACCGCTAAATAAACACATGGCAAAACAGAGTGTGCAATAGACCACAATGGAAAACAGCACTTGCATGTATCCTGGCTCATCACCTCTTTCACTGACCATAGAGCTGCAGATGTGTGCAGATATGTCACAGCGGGTCACAGAGTGTGCTGGGCATACGCTCTGATACTCTGAATGAACCTTGTTTCACTCTGACTGGAGGATGGGGATGAGTCATTATATCCTACGGAGCTAAATTGTTCAAAGTATCAGGTTCTCCCATACAGATGTCCTTGTTGAAGGTTGGAGTGAAATGGATGACTTAGAATTCATGACGTGTGTATTCACATAGGCCTACTGCCCCAATCAAACTATTGAATTAAAGACTCTTTAAATATTTTTCTCCTCTACCCTCCAGTGACATCAGGCGTATTGGGGTGTGTCTGATTGGTCACCAGAGGAGAATCATCAGCAGCATACAATCTCTTCGCCTGCAGTTTCACCATATCCAACGGAGTGGCTTCCAAGTCTGAGACCATTGCACAAAGACAGATTGGGCGTAAGCACTAAGCTGGATGCAAACCAGAGTTCCTTGGCATTGGCATTCAACTAATTGCACCAAACACCGGACTGTTAGGTGTAGCAGATACCACACGCTGCTCATGCTAAGTGAGGGCAGTCCCCTAGACCAAGTGAGGTCTAGCTAATACACACACTCATCATCCTATGGACCATAAAGTCTCCACAACAACCAGCCTCTGTCAGCTTTGGCCAAATGTGGTCTCTTTATCTCAGCAAATACTAGCACTCACTTGAATTTAGGACTCATTTTCTCTAGTGTCTATTCAAGTGTCCACCAATACCTCTTATCTTTCCAAGTGACAATCCAATTATTTCTATTGACTTTGAATGGTCTCAAGTCTGTTACCTCATCACCAGAAAGGAGAAGATGTGAAACATCAGTAGGCCTATATATGGTATGGTATGTGATTTTAATAAAAATGGAAAAGTTGAAGGATGTGCACTCTAAAATGAATTGCCCAGAATTTGTGAAATAACAATATCAGTTTGAATGACCGGGTAATGTGTCTTATACTTTTCCTGCTGATTTATGAAATAATTCACTAGATATACAGACTGACAGAATGACAAATACAATCAAGTTTTTTGAACTGAAGACCGCTGAATGTCATAAGATTTTATAGAAATGTATGTTCTATCATGATAATGCAGTATGTCCTGTACAAAATGTCTTGTGAAAGGTGTATTCAGTAACCTTGTTCCTTACTCAACAACCCTATTTGAATACTTAGTTTTCTCTTGGAAACCACCTCAGGCCCAAACAGTGATCTCTCTTCAGAGCAGACCGTGTTGAAACTCATTAGGTTGGTTGAACATGTACTGTGTTGGTGCAAGGCAAACTCAGTCTCTGCTGATCAAAGTGTCACATTGGAAAGTTACACAATAGCTAATTTCTGTCATAGAAGGGTGGTGGTGATGATGATGATGATGATGATGATGATGATGATGATGATGACGACGACATTGGTTAAAACATGGCATGTTGGAATCCTGATGAGGAACTAGTAAAGAGGAGCACTTTTTCACAACAGCAATTTGTGTACTGTACTAAAACTAACTAAACAGAAGGACACACACACACACACACACACATACATGTATCCATGGACACTCGCTCACTCTCTCTCTCACACACACACACACTCACACAAACACAATATGCTCTTAACTGTCACTCAAGAGACTAGCACATATTTTCTGGACATGAAGAATCAGCAGGTGGGTTTAACAGGTGTGCAGGGTGAGCCATAGATGAAAGGCAGCATAGAGCAGCACAATGGCAAATTCAGTAGCACACATACGTTTTGTTTTATCTCTAGAATTACAGATTGTTTGTAGTATGTGTAGTTTATGTTTGTATTATAATGCAGGCTATACAATAGTACATTGGTTAACAGTACAGCCTCTTAAGACTTCTAGATGGATGGCCCTGGTATTGCCATATAGAGCAGCATATATGTTTACTAAATAATTATATGGATAATGATACATTTGTTTAACTTGCTTTTTGCTACTGAATCAAGAAACAAAATCAAATAGGCAGCCTAGTTACAGTATAAAATTGGCCTCTAGATGGCGGACTTGAGTGAGCCACCCTCGTCTCCAAGCAACACGGTGTAAATAATATGTCCAGTGTCCACAGGTAACGAGAGAGGTGGAGGAGAAGTGAGCGAGCTGTTGGCTTGACGCGGTTTGTCTATTGAAAGGACGTAACGTTGACTGTTGGCTGTTGGCTGCATCTTGGAGCAAGATCAGGATTCATCACAGGTGAAATCCAGTTGTACAAAAGGACTTGGTGGATAAGGCAAGCTAACGTTAGCGACATCGTCAGCTAACTAATGTTAGCTAACTAATTAGCCAACGTTAGGTTTCAACGGTGGTCAACATACCTTTTCTTCGTACCGTAACGGTATTTATCATACTGTTCATGTTAACCTTGGGCTTGTGACTGTGGTGATATCTAACGCTGTGGGGGAATGGGTTACCTTGGTAACCACTGGCTTAACGTTAGCAAATACTAGCTAGTAACATTAGCATAACAAGAGATTAGCTAGTTAGGTTAGAACCATTAAGCATGTTAGCTATTGTTAGCTCAACCACTATCACGGTTGCTCATCCCTAATTTAGAACCTAGTTTAAAGGGTTGTTGTTTTCTGTTTTTGACAGCTGTCATTTTTGTCTCCCCTCTATCTGAAATACCTTTTGACCCCTGGGCCAAGCCAAATGCTAGCTATTGTTAACGTGGTAAGTGTTGAACGAGCTACGTTACTGTTACGTTAAGTTCAACTAAACCACAGTAAGTCCTGTTTAGGAAACTCATGTTGATTTGGGCACGTTGTCTCGGACTCTTTCCAAGATCACAGAAATAACCCATGTAAATTCTGTTTTCGGGAAGCTGCTACTTTTTAATTGTTACAAAGTTTATTTTATTTGCCAGGAAGATTAGACGGACGGCTAATGGTAGCTGGCTAGCCAATGGGGCTGTTTGACAAGCTGGCAGGATGGCTGGGGTTGAAGAAGAAGGAGGTGAATGTGCTCTGTCTGGGACTGGACAATAGTGGCAAAACCACCATCATCAACTACCTCAAACCCTCCAATGTAAGTCTACCCATAGATTGCTACAGGGATGTTACATTCAGTTTTGAAGTAGCATCATCATGACCAATATTAGACGCACCAAGACGTGTGGCATGTGTGTATTATTTGTTGACAGACATTTATATCAACTACAGAGTCAGTGATTGTAAGAAGTTGTACACATCCCTACTCCATATTAACATTGTTTTGCTGTAATTATGTAGATCACTCAGACCTTTAAGTTGAACTGGCTAGGAATGTTAGAAATCTTTCTAATCTGTACTTTTAAAACAAGACACACTTATTTTGTCTTACAGACCCAGACACAAGACATTGTCCCAACCATTGGCTTCAGCATAGAGAAGTTCAAGACATCAAGGTAGCTGCTCATCATGATTCAACAACCAGTTGGACATGACATTGGTAGTCCAAGGAATGCTCTGCCACCTTTGTACAATTGTATTTGTCTGTCTCATGTAACTTAATATACTTTTGTAGTAGGTCTGATATATTAATCTTGACCTTTTTAATTTTGATAGAGCCTCTTCTTTTCTCTTCTCTTCTCTTCAGTCTTTCCTTCACAGTGTTTGACATGTCAGGCCAAGGCAGATACAGAAACCTCTGGGAACATTACTACAAGTGAGTGCGCTGATGGTACAGGAAACGCATACCAGTCTTCTTTGTTGTATTTTGTTTGCATATTGATGGGCTTTGTTTCACTTTAACACCTCTGATCTCCTTGTATTCGTCAGGGAGGGACAAGCCATCATATTTGTCATTGATAGCGCAGACAAGCTGAGGATGGTAGTGGCCAAAGAAGAACTGGACACATTATTAAACCATCCAGGTAAATTGGTGTCATTCATTATTCTTGAACTTGTGCCTGCATGGGTTTGAGTCCCAGCCCAGCTAATGCTATGCTGTGGTATCCTGTTTTCGCGGCAGTTTTTTATCTCAATCGTGCAGTAGGAAAAGATGGATGTTACTCATCTTTGATAATTAGCGTAAAGTTTGTACTGTTAACTGAAATGTATTTGATTAAGTTTATTTTTTCCATGTCTTGTCTTAGTTCCACAATTCCACAATGTTGTTCATCATTAGTTGAACAGAATGAGATAATTTATGACACTAAAACTTATATTGTTCCTCTTACTTTCACTACAGACATTAAACACAGGAGGATTCCCATCCTGTTCTTTGCCAACAAGATGGATGTGAGGGATGCTCTGTCTTCAGTCAAGGTCTCACAGCTGCTCTGTCTGGAGAACATGAAAGACAAACCCTGGCACATCTGGTATGAACACACATTATTTGCTTACTTATGGCTGTGTGCCGATGTCATTAAGAATGTTGGTCCAATTATCAGTGATTCATTGTAATCTGGTCTGAAACCGTGCACTCTGTTGCACGTACACACACACACAAACATAAACATGCAGTAACAACCGTATACATGGAATCAGTTTTCCTTAAAGGAATAGTTCACCTCAAAATGAAATAATCACCCCAAAATGAAAATTCTGTAATTATCTTCTTACCCCCATGTCAACCGAAAGTTCATTGAAGTTCATACCAAACACGGTGAGCTGGCTGCCGGAATTCCATCTCGGCCTTCTCCCGAAAAACTGATGTGAATGGGGTCTGCCTTTTTAGAGTTCCAAAAAGAGCATAAAATGTCACATTTCTCTAAACGATTAGTGCAGCATAATCCAAGTGTTTTGTAGCCAACCGATTGAATTGTGAGCCCAAAAGGCCTATATTTACCTCATTACCTCCTATATTTACATCACTGACAGTTCCTTGTTATTGAAAGCATGAACAGTCGTGTGCCTTTTTGTACTCACCCTACAGTGATTTGCCAGAAGAATGTTCACTTGCTCTGCTAGCACAAACCACCCCCAACCTCTTCTATTGAAGGCGCCAGGCACACGATTGTTCACACTTTCAGTAACAGGGACCTGTCTGACTACGTTTACATGCACTTAGTAACCTGGTTATTGGCCATATTCCTGTTAATTATCAGCCTTATTTGGGTTACGCTGTTTATATGCACCTTTGATACCCTGCAATTGAGTCTCCCTGTTGCCATGAATAAACCAATTAACAGAATATTCCTGCCCGGCCACCTGTGGTATCCCACCCACAGATACAATGGTCCACCCATGAAAAAGTATGAAAAGATGTGGCCGCCAGCTATCCCCTCCCTATTTGACTGAGGTTACTTCAAATACAGGGGAAAGAAATGACGATTCCAGTAGTAATAGCAGTAGTAAATACTACTTGCCACCATGTTTTTTGTTGTCATCAAAATGTACCCATAACGCTGTGCGAGTTTGTGCGGATAGCTAAAACCAAAAGTGAAAGGAGTAAGATGTTTACATGGTACAGCAACTCGTTTAAAGGGTCATGATACCCTCAGATTGAGCCTTTTTCCACCTACTGTGTGATTTTGAAAAGTTTGGACTGACATGGGGGTGAGTAGATATCCTAATTATCATTTGGGGTGAACTCTTCCTTTAATAGCAAATATAGCAGGATTGGAATTCCCATATGGCAAAGCAGCCCTCTAATGTGACCTGTTGATATGTTTCAGTGCCAGTGACGCTCTGAAAGGAGAAGGTTTACAGGAGGGGGTCGACTGGCTGCAAGGTATGATGAGAGTTACCATTTTGAAATGTACTGACAAATGGTTTCGACTTTCCTCTTGCCAATGAACCAACTTTATAGTGCAAGGTGCGAACCCCCCTGATATGCCATTGCAGTGGGCAACATTCCTCTTCAAGCTAATAACTCCATCCACCCATTTTCTTGCCACTAATCCGTGTCAGGGTCGCAGTGGTAACAGGGAAAGCAGAGCGGCCTAAACATCCTTTTCCCCAGCAACTTCCCCTAGTTCCTTCTGTCTCCAGACCTCGGTGTCTGAAGCCCACCTTGAACGAGCTTGACTTGATGCCAAGAATGTGAACACAGCTCTCACTCTCACAGAGTGTATGAGTACCAACTGGCTTGCAGCTAACCCTACCCTGGCAGCCCATACTCCCATATTACCTCCCACAGGATATCTCAGGTAACATAGTCATAGGCCTTGCCCACGTCCACAAAGCACATGTAGACCGGATTAGCAAAGTCACCGCTCAATTATCAGTGAGAGGATTAAAAGCTGCTCCACTGTTCCGCGACCAGGACAATATCTGCATTGTTCCTCCTGAATCTGAGGCTTGACCATCGGCCAGAGTATCCTTTCCAGCAGCATTACATAGGCTTTCCAAGGGAAGCTGAGCAGTGTGATCCCCCGATAGCTGGAACACACCCTCTGGTCTCTGTTTTTCAAAGATTGGGACCACCAGCCCTGTCTGCCAATCAAGAGCCACTGCTCTCAAAATCCACATGATATTGAAGAGACATCAACCACAACACTCCAACTATATGCAGAGCCTTCAGCATTTCTCGTTCAGCACTGGCGCCTTGCCACTGCGGAGCTTGATAACTACCTCAGTGACCTCTGCCAAGGAGAGAGTTTTTAGACCCTCCTGCCAGTACATGTGGCCTCAGACCTTATGAAACAACTGCAAAGTCGATCATTGACCTTTGGCCCAAGGTGCTCTGATACCAAGTACACTTATGAGCCTCCTTGTGTTTGAAGATGGTGTTGTGACTTGATCTGAATAGAAACGGTATTCCCATTTAATTTCTTAACAACACGGCATTAAAAGTTGTCCACCCCCAAAGTGTCATGACAAACAACTGTGCTGTATGCAGTACAGTAAAAAGGAAGTTGAGCACCACTTGGGTTTGAATTTTGAGACACAACTCTGTGTAAGTGCTCTAAATTAAGGCATACCATTTAAATGCTAAATAGTGTGCATTACAACATGTGCATCAGATTTCTCAACATCCAGACATGCATGCAGAAAAACAATAAAGCCAGAAAAGCCATGGCAAATAAAGAGAGTAAAATGTGACTATAACATATTTATCTCCAGACATTCCTATCCCTCCATCATGAGAGACAGTGACACATGAATGAGGCTGAGACATGTTTAATTTACAGTATGTGTTTTTCTGATGTATTTGTCTCCTGTGTTTTTCAGATCAAATCAGAACGATGAGAACGTGAGGGCCTAGAGAAGTGATATAGCGGAAGAAGCAGCATCATTGGATCCATAACAACGGAAGAGCCTTTTACTAATCCCCAGTGTAAACGCACACACATACTTACACACACACACAAATTGACACTACATGCCAAAGGCTGAAGTCTGTTTGGGAAAGAAGGGCTGACCCTGTTTTCAGCGGTACCGTGGAAAACTGTAATGTTTTTAACGCGGTAGTTAGATGGTTCTTTGGTGTCTGTGGCCTAAGTGGAATCTGAATGCATGTTTTGGTTCTCTGGTAATAGCTATGACAGCCGTGACAAAATTTTAGCCACAGGTAGTGCTAAGTTAATGGGAAGCATACAGATTAAATTATTTTCATATATTGTGTGGCCAATACCAGAAATTGTTATCATGCATTCCAGTTCACCACCGCCATTCTCATACTTGCATATCCATCTCACTATCACATGAAAAATAGCAGTTATCTTTACTGCAGCTAATACTTCATGCAGCTCCGTTCATGAACTATATGTCTTATTAATGTTTCTCTCTTTTTGTGATGAGCTGTGGAAAAATATGTTGTGTTTTGAAGATTGGAAATTGTAACGAACTGAATGTTTTCTTGAGCTTAATAGATTTTATTTATTAATGTTGTTACTTGAGGCTCAGAATTCATAAATAGTTGTTTCCCTTAGCTGGAACTATTGATAAATACAATTAGTGTCATAAAATGAATGTCTTGAAAACGTAACTTCTTTCTGCAAATATAATTTCCAGCTAGTGTTTCCATAAATGCCTTATTTCATTGATCAAAGAATACAAATAGGATTCAGCATCCCGCTGCATCGACGATGCAACACACAATGGCAGGTCTATTTCTCACAATGACATGATATCTTATCAAACTAGTAAGCATTGTTTAGTGTAGGACTGCTGAACTAATGCTGTCACACTAAAGTCTGTTTGTTTAGGTGGTACTCATAAGTAATTGTCGTGTAATGCTTTTACCTATATAATTTATTATCAGTCTTTATGTCACAATTTCTGTAACATAACCTGTATTCTATGATAGAGTGCAAAGTGTGTATTAGTGCTGCAACTAACGATTATTTTCATTATCGATTAATCATTTAGTCTATAACATGTCAAATATAATGAGAAATGTCCATTACAAGTTACCAGAGCCCAAAGTGATGTCTTAAAATTGCTTACTTAGTCTGACCAGCAGACAAAAAAAAACCAAAGTATTCATTTTATAATTATATGAAATGGAGAAAAGCAAGCAAATATTAGCATTTGTGAAGCTTTTATTCAGCAATTGTTTGGTATTTTTACTTCATAATTGACTAGAATAATTAATCGATTATCAAAATTAGAATCAAATAATTTTCAGTCGATCGACTAATCTATTCAATTAATCGATTTGTCGATTCGTCTCTACACGTGTATAGAGACCAGTGGTCAAAAACGGTTTCAGGTTTAGGTTGACTTAAGTACAACTTTTTTAAAATCGCTTGTAATTCACTATTTCACTAACACAGTTCCTGCTTTTTTGGTTTCGTAAGGCAGAATAGGCGGGTGTCTTGTGAATCTTTTGCATCAGATTTATGTATATTGTCCCAGCATTGAGTAGGTAATGTTCCGTTCAATAACAAACATATTACACCACTTACCTTCTGGCTTTCACTGCAGGAATTATTCAAGCCTCACCACTATCAGGGTTGCTCATCCCTAATTTAGAACCTAGTTTAAAGGGTTGTTGCCAGGGCTTGCAATTTGTGTGTAATGATGATGCGTTATTTATGTTTATTGCCCGTTAAATGTAGAGAGAGGTAAATATAAAAGGAAAGACTGTAAAACTGAATTTATGTATGGATGTCCTTCAGAAACCTTGTATTTCCATTTATCTTGTTTTCTGTTTTTGACAGCTGTCATTTTTGTCTCCCCTCTATCTGAAATACCTTTTGACCCCTGGGCCAAGCCAAATGCTAGCTATTGTTAACGTGGTAACGTTAAGTGTTGAACGAGCTACGTTACTGTTACGTTAAGTTCAACTAAACCACAGTAAGTCCTGTTTAGGAAACTCATGTTGATTTGGGCACGTTGTCTCGGACTCTTTCCAAG
>OMLI01091761.1:0-10526 GCA_900302605.1 Rondeletia loricata
CAAGGAAAAACTTCCAAGAAAACCTTATTAGGGAAAAAAATTGAAGAAACCTTGGGCAGGCCAAGTCAAAGAGGAATCCCCCACCGGGACGGCTGAGCATGCAATAGGTGCCGGGACAAACAATGGAATGGACAGAAACATAGGCAGTGACGGTGACATAAGAAACAGATGAGACTCAGCCTCTACCATTATCATAATAGTCACTCTTTACCTGCATGGTAATCTGGTAACCATGGAAGTCTTTGAGCCTCTTTTTCTTCTCTTCCTCCTGTCCCATGCTGACCCAGGTGTCAGTGACCAACACATTGCTGCCATGGGCTGCCTCCATCGGGTCAGAGGTCAGAACCAACTGGGTCCCATGCTGAGACAAAACGGAAAGTCATGAATGCATTAGCAATAAGACTAAATAGCCGACCACTTACATAAAGCAAGCAGCCTGTTGGGGTTAAAATCACAGCCCATTCAATTAGAAGTGGTTTATAATAATGTATAATAATGATACTGTACCTGAGGAGAACCTCACCTGCTTGGAGAGTCTCTGTGCCTCTTGAATTACACTGTTTTCTGGCTCATACCCCTGTGAATGAGGATACAGTATGAGCTTCCTCTCTGATTAGCATTAATAATGTACATCATAATAGAGAACCACACCCAGTAACTCCTGTCACACAAGAAGTTAACTGGGGAGATTAGATGCTGAGGGCTGCACGCTAGGAAACAAGAATCTACAAACAAGAAGAGGAGAGCACAAAAAGGGAAATGGACAGACAAATAAATAATATAACTGGCAAGTGTGCATGATCATGTAAAGAGAAGCAAACCTTGGGTGTGGCAATCCTAAGATGAACTCCCAGTTTGGCGGCAGTCATCATGAAGGAGTGGAGGACGTTGTTCCCATCTCCGATCCAGCTCACTGTTAGTCCGCTAAGTGACCCGTAATGCTCCTACAAGGGAATGGTAGTAATTTAGGAAGCTGCGTTTCAGCATCATTTACTGGATGAAAATTGTAAGAACAGTATAATGTGGAGTTGTAGATTAGAGGATGTTGCAGTAGGCCTACCTGTAAGGTGAGGAAGTCAGCCAGGATCTGGATTGGGTGGTAGAGGTCAGACAGGCCGTTAATGATGGGGATGGACGCCTCCTTATCCAGCTCCTCCAGCGTGGAGTGGCTGTACACTCTTGCCAAGACAATATCACAGAGTCCTGAGAGAACCCTGTAGTGGTTCATAGAGATTAGAGAAGCAGGCATGTACCGGAAGGTCTGCGGTTCATATACCAGACCGGTTGGGAAAATCTGGGTGGGAAACATTCTCCCCTCCCTCAACAATTATTGTTGAGATGCCCTTGACAGTGGAGCTGCTCAGTGGCCAACAGTAGAAGACTGTTGTTACACTGGACAGCTCCCAGGTGTGAATGTGTGTGAAGCACGGTGATGCTGAAAAACAGCATGCATGCTCATTCAACTTTCCTTGGATAAACCGAGGTAAAAAAATAAATAGAGTGCACATGGACAATAGAAATAGCCAAAATTTGCCATTATAACACATTTTGATTCACATTTCTATTAGTTATAGCATAATTTACTTGAGTGTCAATAGACTCACCTAGCTGTATCTGTGCAACTCTCATTCACACCCAGGTGGATGTCCTGCGAGGTGAGGAAACAGGGGTGCCCGCCCAGCAAAGCAAAACCTGGAAGGAATGATACACAACAGGAGCTGCTTAAGCAATGCAAAACATGGCTTATTGTGTGGAAAGAAATATTATGCACGTCAATTCTACTTAAAGATCAAGTTCAAGTCAACTTTATTGTCTCAAATGGGCATCTGGTGCTTGACACATGCATGGATCTTTCACAGTTAAGGAAATAAGTACATGGCCATGCTTTGTTCACATAAATAGCAACAGATACATATAGTGTTGAGGGGGGAAAGTATACAGAAAAAGAGCAGTGGAAATAGATGTTCAGTTTCGTTTCAGCGAGGCATTGAAAGTGGCTTTTCAGCAGTTCTATTGTATCCTGCATTAGCGTTGACTTCTGCACCACTGAACACATTGGCAAATGACATCAGCCCAGCTAGTAGTATGGGAGCATACATTTCCCTCAGATCAAGCCTACTCATAAAATTGACTACACTTAAAGGGGAATGCCACCCATTTTAAGAATTCACATTATTCCTGTGCCCCAAGACAGTTCAGTGGATACTTGTGCACCACTCTTTCCTAAAGCTAGAAACCGGAGAACTAACCCTCGACTTTGTTGACCCATGAGCTTTTTGTGAGTTATTGCACCTAAATGAGGTTTAAATTCTGGTTCATACCCGTTAGCAATGCTAGAAATTAAAACTAATTTTGGTGTGACAACTCAACTTAGCGTCTTATGGCTCCACAAAGTCACTGTCTATGGAGCAGTCCCGGATTTTACATCCCAGCGCCATCACAAATTCAAGGATTTCTGTCTGATTTCTAGCTTTAGGAAAGAATGGTGACACGTGAATTCTTAAAATGGGTGGCGTTCCCCTTTAAGCATCCATGTAACTCATCTCTTTTACAAACTTCAATGAACTTGATAATACTGGTTAGTGCCTTGATAATACCAATTCACCAGTGACCCACCAGTATCAATTTTGACAGTCAGGAGGATGTTTCACTAAACTACATGGCATACACGTGGGTAAACCCTGACACATAAAACTGACACCTGTTTCAGTGGACATTCTTGTTCTGGTGCTCCTCTTCTCAAATATCATGGCCATCGACTTCCCTTGCAGAAGAGGCAGATACTGAAATAGAAATGACAGTTATCGAGTCAGAGGCTGCACAATAAAACTGGGGTTAACATATAATGGACACTGCATTCAACGTCAGCTACCTGCTTTTCATGCTTGATCCGATGTTTCAGATCCCCTGACACCCACAGCAGCCTCTGGATTTCATCTGAATTGAAATCTTTCAATGTGAGAAAACTGCGACCCTTTAAATTCACTGAACCAAGGGATGCTGCTCCAATGCTGAAAAAGTAAAACGAAGTCATAATGCATTTGTTATTCCTTGTGATGGTAATTCTTGCAGTCGCCTAACAGTGATTAGATAGCTAGCAAAAGTTGTTTTGTGCTCGCCTGCTAATGTTGAAGTAACGTTAACATAGAATCTCTTACCTAAACCCCCGCACCCGAGTGTTTTGGAAAGTTTTCAAACATTTGAAAACGGGACTGTTTACAGAGAACAATTTAGTTGACATTGTAACGTTAGCTCAAACTGGAAAACCAATGGGGTTAGTAGCTAGTAACGTTGGCTAACTATTTAACTAACGTTATTTCATCAGAAAGCAAACACTTCTCCACTGCCAACACCACACGGTGACGGCATGCAGCCAGCAGCAGCCGCGTGGCTGACAGTCCATCAGCCCAGGCCGTGGAAGAGGGGCGTGGCTTATGGCGGTAACACCTATGGGTAACACACCCTTGTATTAAAAAACAAAGAACACTTATGTTTAATACATCATTTATTTTAATAATTATTAGTTAAATAAGTAAATGCTATTTCCCGCAAATATGGTTCTTGAACTTCTAATGTGGTTGCTAAGCAACACATAAGTACCGGTAGTAGTGTTGACTTTCGGCCAGCGGATTAATATTTATAAATGAACTGTTATGGCCCAGGCTTGCTGCATTTGCTGAATTTCTGAACTTTCTCGGGGCATGACAAAGACTTTCTAGTAATACTGCTCCACCCCGACAGCTTCTCGGCTTCATAAAACGAGCGCTCCTAACAGCTGCCAAAATGCGTTCATCGCGTTGTTTGTGGCTATTGGGGTTTGGGAGCTCATTATTATTTATTGGTTACAGCCGAACGAACTGCTGTCTGCTGGAGAGAAGTAAACCAAGCTAGGCTAGCAAGGCAGATAGCAAACCCCAGGGATACATACAGCATTAGACGCTGAGAGGGACAGCGGAGCGGAGCTAGTGAGGTTTCACTACCAGCAAGGCTAATGTTGGATATCGTAGCTAGCTAGCACTGCCCCGACAGGGCTGGGACTGATCTCGATGGCAGAACCAAAACGATAAAGACGACATCCAGAAGAAAGGGTTAGCTTACAATTTCAATGTTATTGTTAAAAAGCTACGCTCGGTCACAATGTCCTTCTCTGGCAACCTGATTTGGGATGTAAATAAACGCTCAATCGGATACAACGAGCCTAATGCCATCAGGACCAACTATTTAGGTAAGAACAAAACCAGCCACTTGTAAGCTAGGTGAAGTCAGACATGCTCCAGATCCCAAAACAAACATGAATTTGCCACTGCACTGGTTAATCGTAGCTAACACAGCTACAGGCTTTGTGTGTGGTGTTGGATCAGATGAGCTGACAGAAAAAGCAATGGGATAGGATTAATATTTGATCATAATCCTCGTCACTGCTGGACTTTATAGGGTTGCAGAGCAAAAGCGCATTTATCTCCACATTAAAAGCGTCCATTGGTTAGGCCAGAAATGGCATAATAGATGAGAGAATTTGTCAATATAAATAATAATAATTTAAAGTTGGGTAGCTGTAACCTGACAATGTCAGATGGTTTGTTTTCACAAATCCATTTGTGAAAACAAACCATCTGGCAGAGTCAGGTTAGGGTAGCTGTGCCATGTGGTTTATAAGGATTTACCGTCTCCTTTCTCATTCAAGTTTCATATCCTTTTCTCTTGATTTAGTAAGATTAACTAGGACAAGTTCATAAAACTCACTAGTCTGTATTCCTACAGGAATAGTGGTCATCAGTGAGATATGTGTCTTTCTGTCAGCACTTCTCCGGAAGGAAAATGAGCCTGTCATTTCAGTGTTGTGATGCGTGTCTGTCCCTGTGTTGGTTGTGAGAGAACAACACTGAAGAACTACAGTGACTGCAGAGGACAGCGCTGTACTGCTAGACAGAAAGGTTTATGAGACTTGTCTGTAATGTGGCTTGTCTGTCCATACAGTGGGCACCTGACAATGGTTGAGTGAAGATTTAAAAGCCTATAGAGGTGGGGCAGGTGCCACAGGGATTTAGCTAGTGCTGTATTTAGCTTGACTGGGATGTGGTTAGAGCTGTCATTGTCTATGGGCAGGGGATCCTCACAGTGATCTGTGGGTCAGACCTGTTATAGGATATATTTAGCTCAAAGGAGGGTGGGGGCATCAAGCAGGGATCTGTGGTAAATCCCAGCAAAGATTTCAAAGACACTTCCAGGGAAGTTGTATGAACATTCCTTTATATTGTCCCTCTCGACACCAATGCAAATGTAAGGAAGATATAAAAAGATACATTTGCTATCATCTAGTAGGGATTTTCCTAACCTTTAGAGAGGTTTAAAGTTGCCATTGTGGTGGATTTTGCATGGTGAAGGGGGAAGACTCCAAGAGCAGGAAGCAAAAATAAGACAGTTGGAACATAATATGAAGAGCTAACATGGGAGCATGGCACTACTGGAAATAAAGCGGCAATAAAAAATTAAAGAAAGAAAAATGCCAAATAATTTGCATGACATTTTGAGATTCAAGTTTTCCTTTAGGCAGCCAGAAAAAAACGCTAGATGTTGCATGAAACACTTTGATATGTAGGAAAAATGTACTAAGCAGTCAGTGATCTGGTCTGTAGATATCGCAAAGTTGGATATATGGCATACAACTTTGTCAAGTTATCGACAGGAATAAGTCATCTTGCAGCCCTATTTTGGATGCATTGTTCCATTACTGACCAACAAGTGCTCTTGTGTTGGCCTGCATTTTTTGCTATCAGTTGTATGCATTGTTTTATTCTTTAAATGCAATGGCAGTGAGAAGCTCTTCAGTGCCAGCTAGATGATTGTAGGATTTGCTGCCCAGGGTGGTTGAGTCGTTTCTTATAAGCCATCATAGGTATGGGTAGTCTGTTGGGATGTGTTTCGTCCATTTGAGTCTTTGTTCTATATAATTGGCACTGAGCTACAAAATTGTATTAAGAGGGAATGACTGTTAAAGGAAAACAGCTGTTGGCGATGTACCTTGCATTTCTGGGTTGTTTGGTGTATTTTTCTTATTCCCGTGGTCACGTTGAGATATTTCCAGCCCAGCTACAATGGAGTTTAATAGCACAACATTTTTCAGCTATCTAAAACATCAATGGTGAACACCAGGATTTAGTAAGGAAATAAGAAAGTACGTTTTATTTATATAGCACCTTTCAAGAGCAGAGTCACAAAGTGCTTTCACAAGCAAAACAATATGAATATTAGTGTCAGTGCCAAGAGCAATATATATATGATTGTGTCAGAGCAAGGGCTTCTTTCTAGACTCACCATTTTGCACCGACTTTTAACAATCATACTGGGAAAATCCATCGTAGAAGAGGCAGCGATACCAATTTCTCCACCGACAGTAGCGTCAATAGACCAGAATGCAATGCAGCCACAAGACATGTTGCGTTTTGAGTAAGGGGCGCGGTGGCGAGCATAAGAACGCACCCAAGTTTATGAACTATTTGGATAGGTATATTTATATGCCCATATGCCTGCATTTGATTGAAAGCAATACATTTGCGCCCCTTCTCTGGGGATTGTTGAAAGGCATTCTGGGAAACTTAGGAAATCACATACTGAAGTAGAATAGACGAGGCAGGTTGAGGGAAATTGGGTACACCAAATAAGTAAATTACAACATTTCATCACAAAATAACTCATGGAATGCAGTGAATGTCACAGCTTGATGATATATAACAGTGTAAAAGTATCTGAGGGTGGATTTTTCCTTTAGCAACCACCCTCTCTTTAAATTGAAAATGACACCTCGGTTTCGGGCTTACCTGCTTGGAGCCAGTCCATGAGTCTGTGTTTCGGGTAGATCCTTTTCATTACAGCAGGTCACAGAGACATCTCGGGTGTAAATGGATGTCTGCCATAGTTCTTTTTTATTGCCTTACGTAATCTATACTTGATGTTGGGCTCATGCTGTGGATCCACATGGGCATCTGTCATTGTGAAGTTTGGAACATAAGAGTTCCTTCCACCTCGACATGATTTGTCTAGACTGGACCTGACTAGCCACGGCTCACAAATGGTTAATGCTTTACTTTGTCAGACCCTCAGAGTTTTAAAGGCCTTACTTCATATATTTAAAGAACAACAAGCATGTACATTATTCTAGTTTTTGTCTAGTTTAATCCATTTTATGAAAGGACTCTTCAGAGCTAGAACCCCAAGGACCATGACTTTAATATGTGATACCATCCTGAAGCTGCTTCACTGACAATGAAGGGAAAACTGACTTTGAGGACAAAATGTTGGTCCTTTTTATACACTGATGATCTAGCATTTGGTTTATCACTGTTTTGAACTGAAAAATGTACCCATAACTCACAACCCCCACTGGATCTTATTGTCATCATTTTGTGTCTTTTTCAGTTACTTCTCAATGGAGCTGTTCATCAGTATGATCTCACATATTAAAAAGAGGAACAAATGTTTTTCTCTCAACTCATGATATAGTGCATAGATGTTCACTAAAACAGCTTGAACTGACCTCTAATCTGATTCTTTTTTTAATGATGACATTTAAGACCAGTGTTCAGAAAATGGCCAAGTAAAGTGTTCTCCTGCATTTATAGCTTTATCTTACAGCAATATAACTTCTGCAGGGCTTTTTTATTTCTCTCTCTACTCCTTTTCCTCTAATGGTGCCAGCAGATGCAAGGGAAGATTCTCCTGGATTAATAATACATTACATGCTACGGAAATACTGAATGCAAATGTTTAATGTGACATTTAATCCCACTCCACACTCCTTTTGCACTTAAAGCACCATTAAAGTTTGGTAGAGGTTTGGGTTGTGTAGTTACCTTGACATGATGTAACTCAAAATATTGGCAAGATATCTTCAATAGTTGCTCCGTAGCTTCAAACTTGATAATCCACTTTTTTTTTTCTCTCCCCCATACACATGCATTGCATGGCGAAACGTCTCAAAGTCACACTTCTAGCACACAAACGAATGCGAACAAAGCAGATTCTGCCAGTGTAAATAAAAAGGTCAACTTCGTGTTGATTTTACTATTTTAATTAGGAAGATGATCCTGTAGTTAGCTTCCGGGACAGAATCACAGTGTTTGTATGTTTGCGCGTGTAAGAAACAACCTGCTGATTGGTCCAAATGTCCACACCAACTCCTGAAGCCGGCTGAATAGGGGATGAAGAAAATAGTACCTTTACCATAAATCATTGTGAACAGACAAAAAAAACGCTGAATCGGGGTTTGTTCTTTTATACATCGTCAGAATCCGCTTTGTTCACGTTCGTTTGTGTGCTACAAGTGTGACTTTGAGACCTGTTTCGGCGTGCAATGCAAGGCTATGGGGGAGAGAGAAAAAATAAGTGGGTTATCAAGTTTGAAGCTACGGAGCAATTATTGATGATAGTTACCATGTCAAGGTAACCACAACCCAAACCTCTACCAAACTTTAATGATGCTTTAACTGAAAAACAAAAACAAAAAAACATATGGGCTAGCCTACAACAGACAAGAAATATAAGCTAGGAAACTGACCTGGTAAACTTTAAAAATTTGCCTTTTCTGTTTTCACAGGTAGAAAAGAATTTGTCCAGAGGCTTAAACTCGAAGCGACACTGAATGTACATGATGGCTGTGTAAGTGCCCCACAACATGTTTATGTCTCTGTCCTTTTTATCTGTGTTTATTTATTTGAAAAATTGTCTGTGCGTCCTTTCTTGCAGAGTAACCATCATGTCACCTTTCCTCTTTCTGTCTCTGTCAGTGTGTGAAACTTGGGTCTGACAGCGAGCAGAGCTTTGGCCTTGGGCCAAGCTGCTAATGCCTCAGAGAAACCTGAAGCTGATATTACAGTCACACGTCCTGTCACTCTATCACCCAGGCTATCACTCTGTCCAATACACCAGAACCAAAACAGCCACAGCATGGAAGTCCTAGGAGAGGCTCAGTCCAATATTTGCTTTATCTTACTCAGAACGGTCACAGTTAAAGGGCTTTCAGGAATGTTTTTATTGGCATGTTGTGAATACATTAGCTATTTAATCAATGTATAGGCGAGCTTTAATGTTCTGGCTTAACACTCTGGTCTGTTAAAGGCAGAAAATTGATTAACGTGTCTTGCTGCAGTGTCATCTCCATACAGGGCAAGTCTTAAAGTAGTTCTCCAAAACGTTCTGTTCCCCTGTTCAAGCTGTCATTGCTTGTCTCACATCAAGTATGATGTGTTAGGGCTGATGGCAATCACATGTCCATCTCTTTCCATCTCAGCAGCCTCAATAGATACACAAAGAAAAGCCGGGCTAAAGCTTAATTTATACTTCTGCATCGAAACAACGGCGTAGCTACGCCGTAGGTCCTTCCGGTGCCGGCGTAGCCCGCAGAGGCTGCCGCCGTAGCTTACGTGCACCTCTCCAAAAATGTAACTGCGCGTAGGGCGACGCAGACCGTAAGCACTGTGATTGGCCCGCTTCGTATTTCTTCCTATCTGTATCCGGTTGATGTCCGCCGATTTCGGCGTTGTAGCAGAATCACCGATGCAGAACTATAAATGCTTTCACCGCCGTAGGCACCTACGCCGTAGGTACGGCGTAGCACCAACGCAGAAGTATAATTTACGCCTAAGTGGTGGGGGGAAAAAACAGCAGTGGGGTACCCATCCCCCGTTTGCAGATTCCCATCTGGACCATATATTTTTAGATAGCCGGTGACCCAAATGTAAACATCTATTTTTGTCAGCCTGTCATGATATTGGCTATTTTAAGCTGTCACATATTTGTCTGTCCTTGCTGTCAACAGACTGTAGCATTGCTCTCAGATAAGTTGTATCATGCTAGTACCTGGATTGTCTGAAGGTATCTATATCCTCCTGCCTGTCTCTGTGGCTTAGCAGGCCTTGCCCTGGTTGGTCCTTGGATTGGAGACCTGGTGGTGCTGGTAAGGGTTGAAGGACAAGTAAGAGGCATTAATTCCTCTGGTCTGTGGAAGAACCCCCATGCCCAGGGCAGTAGGGTTGTCAAAAGTATCGATACTATCGAAGTACCGAGATACCATATGTTTTCTATCGAAAATATTAAGTATTTTTAAAGTATCGAAGTATCGAAAAGTATCGAAAGTAGCTATTTAACCTAGCAGAAGTCATAAATGCTCTTATAAACTCTAAAATGACTATATAGCTATGTGACAGGGCAGCTGTCTGCTCGCTTGCCCCCCAGCTAGGAATCGAGCATTGGAATATGACGTTATTGATAACAACCTATAGTGCGGAACTGTGTAAGCTGCATCGCATCTATGACACTGTGTCCTGGTTCTGATGCAAACAACCTTTCCTTTTCTGCATCGGATGCGCTGTGTGATTCAAAAGTTGTTTATTAAAACAACATTCTCCTACACTGAACAAAAATATGAACGCAACGCTTTTGTTTTTGCTCCAATTTTTCATGAGCTTAAATCAAAGATCTAAGACTTTTTCTATGAACACAAAAGGCCTATTTCTCTCAAATTTTGTTCT
>OMLI01091762.1:0-20227 GCA_900302605.1 Rondeletia loricata
AATAAAATGCCAATTTCAGCTTCAGTTTCTTCACAAGATGCTGAATGTGTGATTTAAAAGAAAGAGACTCATCAAGAAGAATACCTAAGTACTTATATGAAGGAACAATATCAATCTCCTTACCCTGAAGAGTGACAATAGTTAATGGGTTTAGTGGCTTTGTTCTTGATTTTGAAAACACCATAAGTTTAGTTTTTTCAAAATTAAGAACGAGTTTCAGTTGCATAAGTGTGTTTTGTACAACATTAAAAGCAAATTGTAAATTCTGAAATGCTTCAGCAAGTTTAGCCGCACAACAATAAATGACTGTGTCATCGGCATAGAAATGAAAATGTGCGTTTGACACATTATGACCCAGACAATTGATGTAAATAGTAAATAAAATGGGGCCCAGTACTGAGCCCTGGGGCACCCCCTTGTGGACATTAAGCAAATCAGAAGAGAGACCATCAAATCTAGTGCACTGCGTTCTATCCGACAAATAGTTTACAAACCAGACTTACAAAGTTAAGGAGAGATGTAGTCCATACTAAAACAAAAAACTTAATTGTGGCTGCTTATTGAAAGCTGTCAAAATGTGATTTTGTTTTTGAGCATTAAGATTTAAAGTTACTACATTTTCAAAATCTTGTCAATTTTTGAAGGCAGTTGCAGGTTATCCACAGTTATTACATCACTACACTTGGTTTAGGTACCTCTCCCTAAACAAGTGTTTAAATCCTTCAAATCAGTCAGCTTTGCTGCATTTGAAATCCCTGCACTTGGGAGGTTTGCATCTTTAGAAGTGGGGAGGTCTGCGATTGCCTGCCAATCAGGATCCAGTGCTGCAATTTATTTTTCAAACTTATTTTAAAAATACGCAAGGCACTAATAAACAACTTCTTTCTTAAATACTTAAATAATGAATTAATAACTATATTTGGTCAAAATAAATTACATACATAATTCTAATGCTAATATATATTCATACAAAGTCAAAAATATCATCCTCTTTGACAACAAACCTATTATTCAGAGGTTGGTTGTGATTCTGTGAGCTTCCTCCTTGAACTCCTCCTGAAAACCACAAGCACAGTTCCCTGTGCGCTCGACTGGCCAGGCGAGGGGAGTAGAAGAGTGAAAGGTCTTTGCTTCTACAGTGGAGAGCGTTGATGGATGCTGGATCTGTCCTCTTGGCCAACAGAGGATCTGAGGGACCAGTTAAATCCTGCCACACTGAATGGGCATAAGGACCCCGAACAGCTAGGGCAAGGACAGGCTGGCAGGCCACATCATCTCTCTGGATACCTGGTACACCCCCTATGAGTCAAAAGTAAAGTTGCTAAAGTAATAATTAAGTACACAAGGCTCTAGAGGCTTCAGTTATGTCTTACCAGCACTGTCGCTTGGTAACCCCAGTGGCGGATAGAGGAGCCGCAGACCACACACATCAAGACCTGAGTCTAGGAGGAGCTGGAGGGCGTAGTGAGTTACAAGGGGCTGTAGGTAGAAGGCTTTGTATCCCAGAGCAATTGCTACCTACAACAATAACCAACGACAAGTAACAACATCAATTCAGTTGATCCGTATTTACTGCCATGACTGTGACCCACTGTTTTGTGGGATCAGAGGAACAACTATTTGAAAGGAACAACTATTGAAAAGCACTCTTCAAGGACAACGTCCTCACCTCTGTGTGCAACTGTTGTGTGACCATAGTCTCTCTCCTCTGACAAATAGGCTCCTGAGTTTCCACAGTCTTCCAGTAAAAGCCTGGACTGAGACCAAATGTCCTATCTATTACCTGAAATACAAAGTCAAGGGAACAAAGTATAGTCAACAGAACGCACAATCATCTGAGTGCTTAGAAATGTATCAAGCCGCACTCAGTCTTTAGCAACGCACCTTTTTGTCAGAGCTGACAGAGATAAAACAATTTAAACAGGATGAAGGCAGGTGGATGGTTGAGGCATAGGCTTGTTGGTCCAGCAAGATTTTGAGCTGAGGTAGCCAGTGGGCAGTTACACTGATCGAGGTCTGAGAGAGGAACCTGCAGACACGGTGATAGAACATGTTGTGGGTATCCATATGCCTTTCCTATAAAAAAACAAAAGTACAGCATCAGTGCTCAGATCATCAGATATGGTGAAGGCTAAAGAGTAAGTCTACTGTTTGTTTTTTTGCCATTCACCCTTGATTTATAACAGTGCTGGGGGCTTTCTCCATGAGACACTGCTAATACATGCAAAGCCAGTCCATCCTCCCTCCACAGCTGCTGAAGTCCTGCAACCCAGAATGGGACCTCTGCACCAGTCTTGTCTTCATCACACCTGGGGCCTGGGCCAACCTAGCACACATAGACCAGTGACCTCTATGTGCTGTGGCATCAACTCAGTGTCACAAATAACTAACTCTGGCATACATTGGGAGAAAGTAGAAGAAATTATTCACTAACCAAAGACAGAAACCAAGCCACTAAAGCATTGTATATGTGTGATTTGGTTACAGCTGAATCCAGATTTTGTGCTTTTCCATGACTGTTGCCTGCAACCATACCAGGGCTAGAGAGACTGACAGTCAGTAGCACACACCCCTTATTTTCAATATCTGCTGGTAGGTTATTGATTGACTGTAGGTGAGAGGCTTCCTGAAAAACATAACACAATAAGTACACGTAGAAAATGTGCAAAAAGTTAGCTCATTTCTTGCTGTCTTTTGTGGCACTTACAATATCATAAAGAATGGCAGTCTTCTCAGCAGCTGGCTGCTTGTCATTGACAGATGTGGTTGGGTGATGTCTTTCCAGTTCCTTAAGAATCTGCTGGTGTTGTTCATGTTGCAATGTCTGCTTAACTTGCTGTTTCTGTTGTTGGTAACTACCAAATGCATTAAGACACTTGTTTAATGTCAACGTTGTGGAACTGGCTAAATGAAATAAATTGAGAATCCATACCTCTGCTGCTTTGGTTCTTTGGTTGTACTTTGCTGAGTTAATGGTGGGCTTTCCACTTCAGGCTTTTTGGACTTGGACTGTACAGGTGAAGACTGTTTATCTACCAACAGAGGTAGCGACTTATGTCTACATGTAGGAACTAAAGGTTGGGGAGGCTTGTCTTTCAGTTCCTCTCCTTGGTTTCCCAGCACTGAATCATGAGGATCTGTATACTTATTGGAATGTTTGTTCCCATTTCCATTCATCTCCCTTAATTTCCGAAGTAACATACTCTTGCCAGTTACTTCCCTAGGAGCAGAGCAAAATGACAATGTGACCTGAAATAAAATGTAGTGGACTGAAGCGTGACTAATATTTCTAATGCAGGAAATATTTACCTGTCCCCCATCCATGATCCAGGCTGCACTCTAAGAATGGGTTTCTTTACAGGTGGTGTTTCCTGGTGAGGGCTATGCTTGGCTAGTGTCTTGGATTCTGATGAAATGCTGGGGCATGTTCTTGGTGTTTTTATTGAAGGATCAGGGCAACGCAAGTCAATATATACAGAGGTACATTCCTGGTGGCTCAGCTGCAACTCTGCTGCCATCCTTTCCAATGATTTGCTCCACACACTATTCTGTCTGCATGACACACAAAACGCATGGTCATTTATTTATTTTACCATTACACTCACATAACTTTATTTGTGATTCTAACTTACCTGATATGGGTGGGACTTTGCACAGGCTCTGACTGAGACACAGGCTCTGATTCAGCCCCAGATGACTGGCGCTTGCAGAAAGCAACTAGCCTCTCCATTATATCCCCCTGGGACCTTTCATTGTCAGCCTCTATGAGCAAAATTAGGGTTGACACAAGCAAGTACATTATTTTACACACACACACCATAAATGACATGCAAATTATTAAATAACCTATTTATCCCTCATGCATTTTTAATTCAGTACACGTATAGGGGCCTGTGTTATAACTGTACTCACCTGCATGTGTTTTTGCAGGTTCACCTGACACACATCCTCGCACAGACAGCCCATCCTCTCTGAGAGTTTGGAGGACATCATCCAAATCCCATTGGTCAAGCAGCTGATTGTATGTACATTAGAAAAGCAGTAGTTTGTTGGATGAGAAAGTACAAAATCTGGTGAGTATTCACCTGCATCAAACATGCATATTCATTCAATAATGGTGGAGAAATGTTTGCTTATGGTTTTCCCAAACTGGAAACTCACCTTAAATGAGAGAATGGGGAAACCCTCATCAGGTTTTCTGTTGTCCAAATGTGTTTTTACAGAGGTATTCAGTTTGGCTCCTCTCAACTCCAATATTTTGTTCTTGCAAACATCAGTCTGCAATGGGTGTACAAGGAAAGGAAAGGAAAGGAAAGGAAAGGAAAGGAAAGGAAAGGAAAGGAAAGGAAAGGAAAGGAAAGGGCACAGCAGTACATTTGGGAGTGTTTGCTGTACCATGGCTCTAGTGTCCTTTATTCTCCTTGTGTGGCTGCCACCTAATACAACCCACTTACCCCAACATCAGCAGAGGAATGCGGTGTGCCCCGCTGAGCTACAGCAGTGCTTTCCACAGCTTCACCTTCATATAACGTCACACTCTGGTTGCAAGAGGTCTCTTCTGACCAGCATGTATGTGCTGGAGGTACCAATAGCTCCTGGTCAAGGGAACACACGCGCACGCGCACACACATACACACACACCAATCATCATCATTCATGTTCCTGATTCGTTTATGATGGTGCTGTGAATGCCAATGCAGGAAGTCCACAAAACAAGAGATGACTTGATAGAGATAACATTAACTTACATGAAGCTAAACTCGACTGACCTCTATTTCAGCATCTTCAAGTGAAAGACACTGTAAGTCCTCCTGTATGTGTACCTTCGGGAAAACGACTGCTGGTCGTTGAAATATGGTTAAGTCCTCTTCATTCTCGGACTGTAAGATGTAACATTATTTGATGTTAGCTGCTTTAGTTAATTAAGTAGGCCTAACTTGTCAACTATGTTGCAGTCGACAGAGTTAGCTTAGCACATTATTTAGGACCGCAGAAACTTACTGATGAAGAGTCGGAGTCGATGGACGGTATGTGTGGTTTGACGCTCTCCAAAAGTGCTTTCCAGTGCGACGAAGGGTTCAAGTCCATTTCACCAAGTCAGCAAGTTTGTAAGCGAGATATGGGCTGTAAAGCGTAGTAACAGTATGTATAGCCAATCAGTTAGCTAGCTAGCAGGCGAGTTAATACTCTTGCTCTCAGTGGTGTCTTTGGTTACCATGGCAACGGAAAGCTTCGGGTGCAGCGCGTGTGCTTCGTCAATACTGCTGCCTCCAAGTGCTGTGGGAAATATTCGACTTGAGCCGCACATGAACAGCCCAGTAAAGTGGTAAATACGACTGTAATGCGAATACGAATTTTCTGTTGTGCCTTAATTTATTTAACAATCAATTTTTTTAATTAAACGGTTCAGTATGAGCATGACAAATTCAAATGTGTGCAATTCAAATACAATCTCTGTCCATCTATGGGTCATCTGTGCCTTGAAATGAAATAGTTCCCTTTGTGATTAATGATTTAATAATTTGCATGTCAACCTCGGCCTACTCTTCGTCGTTTCAGAATTGATTTAGAATTTGGTTAAATTCGTGACGCATTTTACATCAGGAATTACAGTAAATATCAATGGTTGCATTTTTGCCCCATTTTGTCTCACTGCTACCTTATAGTCCCTACAAACACACAGTGACAACAGTACAAACTGAATTTAAAGTCACCAACACGGGTTTTTAATGCACCAAATAACACGCACATCTACAGCATTCTTGAAGACAGTTTTATAGTGGCACAGAGCTATATAGAGTTTTTTCGTGCCTGTAATTTATTTCATTCAACATTCAAATTAAATGAAATAGCCTAATGCCCACATCTCAGTTAATATAAAGTATGCATAATAATAGTAGGCCTAATAATAATTATTAGAATGATAAACAAAAATGTGCCCAACATTATATTCAGATGCCTTTTTTGTTCTTGTTTCCCTTTTAATTTTTACATATGGCTTACTAGTATTGGGCTCCCAAACATTCATTGATGTATATTATTGAAAATATATACAGTCCATCTTTATATTTTATGTAGGTATTATAGGCTATATATATATAACTGAATCAACTCAAAACGTTTCTTGTAGATTGGGTCCAGAGTAAAATGATTTTGGATTTTCCCTTTCCTGCAGAAATACAAGTTATTAATTAAAGTCACATTTCCTCATAACTAAAGCATTCAATTTTAAACATAACTTGACATTTTTCTTAGAGTCACTCTGAAATATTGTTTGGAAAAAAAAAGACATCCTCTATCAAGCCATAAGATGGCGGCATTTGATTATCTGTTAAAGATCTATGTGAAATTAGACCCTGAATCACGTTGTATGCATTTTTATACACTCACAGTACTTAAAACCCCAATCAACACATCAATGTAACGGTTTCAAACTAGAGATCAGAAATGTAATTTAAGTTGTTGAAAATACTAAAGATAACCATTCAAACTTATTTTGTATTAGGAACAAACCGATTCTGTGACCGTGTCTATAACTTGTCCACTCAGCAGCTAAGGAAGTGTTCATTGTCAATATCCCGTAGTTCATGACCAACTAGACTTGGTGGGCTGCTGCATGTAATGTTGTTGTAGATGGTGACAGTAGTGTCAGGCTCTTCGCCCTCTGCGTGGGTCTCCACTCGCCGAGGTATCACCAATGGATTCCTCAAGCTGTAATTTCTGAGTGGAAGGGCACTGCAATCACATTTCCACTGGTTCCCGGGCAGCAAGAGTTTTTCCAGACTCTCTGGGAAATCAGGGGAAATGCTAGTCAAAGCATTATCTCTCAGGTCAAGGTAGCGCAGCTTGGGCAGTAGCTGCTTTGTGCCATTCTGCAAAAATTGGCGGAAAACATTGTTGGACAATAGCAAGTACTCCAGATTCTTGAGGCCAGAGAATGTGTGGGTTGTGAGAACCTCCAGCTTGTTGAAACTCATGTCTAGCCCCAACAGACCCACCAAGTCCACAAAGCTCTGGCGTTCCACCACAGAGATGTTGTTGTGCTGCAAGAACAGCCGCCGTAGACCAGAGAGTCCAGTGAAAGCTTGTGTTGTGACCTTAGTTAGACAGCCCCTATCCAGATGAAGGCTGTGCAGCTTTGACAAGCCTTTGAACACTTGGTCTGGTAGACCGTGGAAACAGCTTCCGGACAGGTTGATGACAGCGACGTGAGAGAGGCCTGTGAAACTACCCATTTGTGCCTCTTGCACCTGGTTGTGCTCTAGCTCTAGGACCTCCAGGTGACCGAGCCCTTCAAAGATCCTCTCCCCCAGGGCTCTGATCCTGTTGTAACTGAGACGTAGCTCTTCTAAGTACTGCAGATCACGGAAGGTCCTGGGCCTAATTCCAGTGATGGAGTTGTTGGAAAGACGCAGCACGTGAAGACTGTGGAGACCCAAGAAAGTCTCATCATGGAGAGCAGTTAGTCTGTTGTTTGTGAGATCCAGCCATCTGAGTGACTTCATGCCTACAAAGGCTCTGGGTACCACTGTCACAATCTGGTTCTGGGCAAGGTAAAGCTTTTGCAGTTTCGGGAGTTTTACAAACACATTCGCTTTGATGACCTTGAGGTAATTTCCAGTTAGATCCAACTCCTTAAGCTCAGTGAGACTTTGGAAGAGCTGCGGCTGTAAGTAAGCAAGCCTGTTCCCTGCCAGAACCAGCTCCCGTAGGCCATGCAGGTCATGGAAAGCTGTCTCAGGTAAGACTGCTAATGAGTTCCACCCCAGGTTGAGAAGCCACATATGTGAGAGGCCCGCAAACAGCCTTTCCTCGATACGAGAGAGCTGGTTGTTATGCAGACTAAGTGAGGCAAGGTTAGGTGTGTTCTGGAAGATTGTACCTGGTAACACCCGGAGGCGATTTCGCTCAAGGTGAATGTGTGCTAGCAACCTAAGCCCTTTGAAAACCTGAGGGTCAAGTGTCACCAACTGGCCGCTCTGTAGATTCAAAAAGTCCAAGTTGGTAAGATCCTTCAAAGAGGCTGCTGGGAGAGAGGTGAACAGGTTGCCATCCAGCCAGAGGGAATGTGTGGATAGTGGCATGTCAGATGGGACTTGCGTTAAGTTACGAGCACTGCAGTACACATTGAGTTCCAAGCTGTAGTCATCATGCAGACAGGTGCATCCCTTGGAACATGGAATAGGCTCCACGGTCAGCTTCTCTCCAGCTGTGTCAGGGTCTGGCAACACCAGTGATGTTCCCAGTACCCACAACACCAACAGCACAATGGTTTGCATAGCAGCTGTGGGTAGAGTATCAAGTTGTATTAAACATCAAAACGTACATGCATAGTAAATTCAGTCTTGGCCTTCTTTCAGACTCAGATCAGGTGATAAAGAGCAGCGTGTTGTTAAATGTCATGCCTCACTTTTAGTGCAATCAAATTATTTTTCTGTAATTTTGCATTGTCCTAAATGTTTTGGATGCCCCAGAGCTTAAATCATATTGTATTATCTTACCTTAAATCTGAGTCGTCTTGATTTAAGGTGGACAGGCAGTGAAATACTGAATGACCGACCTTTGTGCAATTGTTTGTATGCAGAATGGAAAGTCTGCCAAGCCCCCAAACTTTTTTTTAAGCCAAACCCACTGAATTTGTACAATTAACCTGTTAATTTCCATTTGACTTCTGTTGATTGTTGCCAGTATGTTTAGGTATGTTGAACTTTCTTTTCCCCAAAAGACTTAATAATAATTTGTTTTGTCAGTGAATAATTGTCTATAATTACCTATCAATCACCAATGCCAACTTTGATCATTTAAAATGTAAAATGTCCATAACCTGATTTCCTAAGATTATACAGTAATTGGGTCATTAAAATAACGCCAAACCTTTCATAGCCTCAGTAAGTTGTCTCGTAGGCTACTTACCATGATCATTCTATGTTTGGACTTGAATTTGTTCTTCATGTAGCTTACACATACTGTATTTTACGGGCTAATAAGGGAACATGTCTAAGTGGCCTTTGCTGTTTACTAAAGTCAGGGTCCTGTCACTGAGTGCATTTACTGTAGATTTTAACTGATATACAATGGTAAAGAGATAAGATGAACCCAGTGCACCGGACCTATGGCTGAAATTATATTTATTTTTCTCTATTGTTAATGGTTTACTGGTTTACAACAGACTCTTTGGCAGGGGACAATATGAGGGAAATATTGCATCCCACTATTGATTTTTGGGTATAATTTTAAGGGCAACCAACATTTTAACTCCCCACCATCCCCCTTGTTATACCCTTTGTTTTATTTGAATAAAATCAACAACCACCCTTAGGCATATGTGTTAGAGGCTTGATGTAGACTAGAATGGTAGCGACATTGGATTTTTTATTTGATTTACTTATCTGATTATGCAGGACAGGGTCAATTCCAGAGGTTCATTTCCGAATCACATCTATGACTGTAATGACTAACTTTCTGTTTACTCTTTTTCTTGGTATCTGGGTTCTTTTAGGCAACCATGAACTGGTCATGCTCTAAAGGACAACCAAATCCTGATAAAACTGTGTCCTTACACATTAATGGCTGGCTTCCTAACATTATGGAGAAAACACATCAAGTTTAACTCATCATCTTACATTTTATAGGCCTAAAATATATTGCAATCCAGGGAATGCATGTCAGGGAATCAGCACCTAACGCATAGATTAGCATAGTTTTTACACAGTTCATTACCTTTGGGAATCAATAAAGTATAGTATCTTAAAAAGCATGTGAACAAAACAGAATGAGGAGTGGAGTGTTATTGATTTAACTTGAGCAAGAAGCACAACACATCCAAGATTTTACCTCTAGCACTGAAGTCTGATCCACTTTTTTTCATATTAAAGGCCCTATATGTAAATTGTTACTCTTACTGACACCGGTGGCCTTTAGGGGAACTGCAGTCAGTCTCTTACACGTGCTCCTGGCTCGTGCGTGCCCCGTGTGTGTGAGAGGCAGGCTCGGGAACGCACATAACGTCACATCCGTTAGATTTGCTGCGAAAACTCTGCCCGAGTCCTCCCCAGTCCTGCTCATACAGAGACTGAACGGCTGCACAGAGAGAGACGCGGCTGGTCTCATTAGTTCTCATTAGTTACGGAGAATTCACTCATTGGCAATAAAAAACGCTTAATGAATGTTAATTTCGGCCGAAATTTTACATTATAGTTCCTTTAAGTGTTGCTAACTGTTGATTGAAACTGTTCTTATAGGTATATATAGCTTTGTTTAGTTTTGTTTAGGTAATGGGCCCACACAAATTTAATGGAATGTGTGCCTCAATTTTACCTCTTGACATTTAAGTCTAAAAATCAATCTTCTTTAAAGTGTAATTAATGTGTAATTGCCCCTTTATATATGAAATAATAATAATTTGACAAATTGCAATGCATAGGGCAATTCTTTGTCACAATTATCTTCTGTTTTCCTGAAGTACTGATTAGTGAGAAATATATTGTTATAATCATATATAACGGCATCATGCCTGAATGGCAAATTCTTCATATGTTTATAAGAATCTACTTACGAAAACATCAGTGAACAAACATTATTCACAAGTATACAACAATTTATGGCAGATTGGGAAACAAACTGAGCACCCCAGAGGACAATGAATAATGGAGATCAGATCCTGTATGCATAACCCTGTGCGTTCACTCAGCTCTATTCTGCTCATAAAGACTAGTATCTCATGTCATTTGACTGTGCAAGTATTACCTAATATCGTTCATTATCTACTGTGGGGGTTCAGTGTTTTGTAGACGTTACAGAACCTCTATAGTAGAGACTGAGGAACCTTATGAATTGTCATTTTCTTCTCTTGCCAGTAGAGAGCACTGCTGATCTATTGTCAGAGCCAGGCATAACAAGTTAGTGAAACTAACTAAAGGAAACAATAGTCAGTTTATGTTGAATAGGGTATAAGCTGGAGTGCATTTTTTTTACATAGATCATTCAATGAGTTTACTCTTGTTAGGTAACACTGTTATATTTCTTGATGAGAAGGTCTTTAGGCAGTGCAATAACGAATACAACATGCTAAATATGGAAAGGGTGTTGGGCTGTTCTTGTTTGTTATAATATTACACAAATAATTTTACAAACAAAGAGAATAAAACACTGCCGTTTTTATTACTATTCCAGTCAAAAAAGTGCCATACTGAATGGCTGCCACGGTGAGTTGTTTCATGATTGCTGCTCCCCAGACAAACACCTCTAATTGGCTCATTCCCCTGCACTCAACACAAAGGTTTCCAGTTTGTCAGTTGCTGTGGGTTTACCGTGAGTGCAGGAGAGTCTGCTGCTGTGGCTGTAAATGTTTGACTGGGCTCTGCCTTGCTTCAGGAGGGATAAATTCCTCAAATAATACTGGATACATTTTGTGCTTCCTCCGCAGTGGTGAAGAGGCCTGAAAGGCATGATGTCAATCTAAATTGGAAGGATGCATGAAACCCATCATACCTTTCTCCTTCCCTCTACTGTTCTGCGCAGGAGTGTCAGGGAATTCTTGAAATATAATGCCAAGGAGGCCCAATACAATCTCCCTGCATCCTTTAAGACTTAAAACTGTACATAATAGACCTATTGTACCATCCATGCATGTTAATAGTCCTGAGGGTGATGTGTGTGCTCCTTTGTTAGGCCTGTTTGTTAGAGTCACCTGTTGCTTCTCTTTTGTTTTGTATAGACATAAGTAGATTTCACTGTCACATGATAAGTTACTTGACCTTACAACTATCCCTCAGTGTTCTGCCCCAGTTTTTGCCTGGGACTCAATGTCATTGGCACATCTCCGTCCCTGTATCTCCCTTCATCTCTCTCTGTTTGCCTCGTGTTGACACTGTTTACTTTGCGCTCTGACTTAGTAACACATGGTGAACAAATCTACAAATCTGTGATGATTATGCAATGTAGCCTGCAATGTATTAGCCTGTGAAATATTTATCAGTGTTGTGTCCCAAAACTTTCCTCCCCAATGGAACACATCTATTGTATCAGAAGACTTCCAAGTGTGCAACAATACAATAATTTGTAGTTTGGTAATCATGATCTCTGCAGCCTTTTGGGGGAAATTGAGGAAGGGAGTAGCCTACAGTGTCAGTTTTCTACTGTGACAACATGCAAGTCTCATATATATATATATATATATATAATATCAAGACTAGGTCAAAACCTAGTATATGGCTGGACTGTATTGGTATGGTCACACATGCACAAAATTAACATTGGTGAATATTTGCTTCCCGTTCACTTCCATTGTATGGTAATTTGCCTGCATTGGCGCATGTGTGACCATGTCTGCCGCCCAAGGCCTTCTCAACAGCGTCTTCTCCTGCATGTGTGTGTGTGCGCGCGCATAGCGCATAGTGATGTCACTATTCCCAAATAAGGGCATAGTGCTCTTGTAACTTCATCAGTCACTCAGTCAGTCACGGATTGCAAGAGAGAGGGGTTGAATGGGCTGAACGTGAAACAAGCTATTAAACACATTCAGAGAGGATTTCTCGACAACCGTTCATCCGATCGACTTGAAACTTGGCAGGTCTAGTTTTGACTGCAGGTTCGTGTGCAGTGTCGAGTTTGAAGTCAATCGGATGAACGGTTGTCGAGAAATCCTCTCTGAATATGTTTAATAGCTTGTTTCACGTTCAGCCCATTCAACCCCTCTCTCTTGCAATGTCCGTGGTTTGGAATGATGAGGACCATATTGACTCAACCCCTAATCACGTGATCTCTGCTAGTGATGTCACTATGCCCTTATTTGGGCTTGATGCAATTACAAGAGCACTATGCCCTTATTTGGGCATAGTGACATCACTAGGGCACTATGATGTCATAAGGTAATAGCATCATGCCCAAATAAGGTAATTGCTATGCCCAAATAAGGGCATAGTGCCCTAGTGACATCACTATGCCCAAATAAGGTAATAGCATCATGCCCAAATAAGGTAATTGCATCAGTCACAATGTGATGATGTCATGACGTGATGATGTGATTATGTCATGATGTCACAATGTGATGATGTCACTATGCCCAAATAAGGTAATAGCATCAGTCACTCAGTCAGTCAGTCACTCACTCACTCACTCAGTCACGGACATTTGGGTTTCTAGGGCTGGGTCGCTATCGCTGTCCAGCCAAAAACATAGGTCCCTGCTGTTGGAAAAATATTATAAAATGGATAATTCATGTCCTCAATGCACTGTTTCAAGGAAACATGTCGTTCAACCCGGAAACGGTACCAAAACGGTGCACACCGTTTTCAGATTGAACGTGCCCCTGGTGACAACATGGCCATTCAGTTCCGTCCACAGCTACTAAGGATAGTGGATAGCTAAACATTGCAATGATTGAGCTCCAATTCAGAGCCAGTTGGAGCATAGAGATTAGAGCACATAGTGACATACATTTTACACCAGTGATTAGGTCAGGCCGTAGGCAGGTAGGCAGGGGTGTCACTGGGCCGGAACGGCGTTCCGGAAGTAAATCTGACGACGGAACGCATGTCGAACAACTGTCGGTTCGTCTTTACACAAGCTTGTCGGCTGGGCAGTGTTTGGACCTTCGGGCCAATCACAGTGCTTTAAAATGGAAAACTCCACCCAGCCGGGCCACATTAAACAAACGCATAATCATATGACAGGTGCAGACAGTTTAATCTGAGGATGGGAAGTTGTGTTGTGAAAATGTTGGGAAAGATTAAACTAGAAATTCTCTTATTTTAAACTCAGTGTGAGTGATAAAACAATGTGTTCAAGTGAATTTAACTTGTAAACAGAGAGAAATGCCATTATGTCATTTTCACACTTTGTAACTGAAATTACTATAGTCTGAAGTTTACTTGCTACCTAGCATGGCAAGGAGAGTGAAGGAATATGTAGCTATCTAACAGAGCCAGATGGAAGCAGGAGGATCAGCCTCAGATGAGGGGAGACAGGCCAGCAGAGTTCAGGTGATTAGATGATGAAGACAGTTAATAAAGTTAAACTAAATGTATTCCTGGTTTTGCTATAGCTGTTGTTGGTGCCATCATATAAAAGTGATGCCCATCTCCTAATAATACCCTTCGCTGCGTAGCTACGCAGATACGTTTACGTGTACCTCCGCAGAAGCATAAATCCCGCTTAACTGGTACCCTTGTACACAATATCATTCAATTCGTAAGCAAGTCTCAACGTGGTGCATTAATGTAGAACAGTGATCAGGAGGGCTACTGTCAGAGCCATGTGGTTATCTGACATTAATCAACACCCCATCAGCCAATCAGAATCAAGTATTCATCCAGGCCATGTATGAATATTAATGGATGATATTTTGAGAGCTGACTTTGATCTCATGTCATGTTTCCTGTAGCAGGAGGAAGTTGAGCCAGTTTTGAGGGAAGTGGCAGAAAATAGTGTTACCCAGGTACAATCACCTTCAAACGGGGAAATGCTAGCTAAATATGAAACGTGTATTGTATTTTTTTTTATAGGTAATGTTGCCCGCTCTGTCAATATCATAGGAAGGACAACAAGAGATTGAGGGAGTCTGGGTCAGGGAGACAGCAGAGAGCAGCCATACCAACCAAACCCCAAATCCAGGGCAGGACACTACACCACCCATGGCTTCACTAGAGACCTTTTCCTGTTTATTTGATGTATGCAGCTGTTAGTGTTAAATGTGATGGAAATCTTCCATCAAATTATAATAATTATCTAAAAGAATTCCATTCAAATATAATACAGAGGTATGTAATAAGATCTTTAATTTAATCAATTAAAGATCGAAGTTAACAATTTTATAGTGATATAAGCAGTGTTTCTGTGAAAATATATTTGGGGGTAATAAGGTCAACGGTCAATTTATCACAATACCTGCCAAGTTATCACAGTATTTGTCATATGGCCTAATTTGTTTTTGAGGGTAAATAATGATAAACCATGAGAAATTGGGTTCCGGCAATAAAATTACTTGGATTCCTAAAAAGATCTTCAATACTAGAGAACCACCAGACACCACTGGCCCAAGGCTGCCTCATCATACCAAACCAACATTTCCCTCTTACTTTATTCTGTTTTTACCGTCTAAGGCAGCATGTTGGGGCAGCAGGGTGGTGTAGAGAGCCATGCTTCGACCAGAGCACCAGGGTAGAAGCTGCTGTATTGGCAAGCATCCAGCCTGCTGAAGTATCCTTGAACAAGACAATCCATACCAGCTCAGGTGCGTTGTTCTGTATCTGACCCTGTGCTCTGACCTCCTTCTGGACGAGGGCAAGCAAAAATATAATTTCTCAACTGGGATCAATAAAGTATCCTATTATTTTTATTTTCATTTTTATTATTGTTGTTATAACTATTACTATTACTATCATTATTATTGAAATTATTAAAATTATTATTGTTATGTTGACATGTGGTTGCTTTCTTACTGAATCAACCTTTTCTAGGTAATATTGCTGCAATAAAATATGCAGAAAAGTCTGCACTCTACCTGTTTAAATATGTGCTTGCGACTGAGCTATTATGATCAGGTTTTTTTATTTCGGGCTGCCATACAAGCAAAGCATGTATTGTTTTTGGTAATAATGGAGTGCTTCCTTGAAGTTCCAATTTTCATGGCGCCTTGATAATCAAGCACCTCAGAGCTGATAGACTATAAGGCTATTGCTTTTCGTGGGTTGAATACACACTGGTGGATTATACAGAACCTTCATACACTCAATGTACTCAGCTTCACCTTTGGGACCATGCTAGGAACTTTCCCTATAACCCTGTTAGACATAAAACACTGTGTTATAAACAAGTGCTTGAAGGATCCATTAAGGGATTACCCCTAACATTTGTTACCATGGACAGCCAAACACAACAGTAGGCTCTATAGTCACACTCAATTCCATGTGAACCTCAAACAAGTACATAAAAGCCAGCAGCTGAATGCATTAAACTGAGCCTCAGGATGAAATATTTTACAGGCGAATAGCTTTCCAACCAACAGAGCCATAAAGCGACAGATTACACCTTCTGTGCTGGTGCAGTGGGCCTTTGGACATGCATAATTTTGGACCGTCCTGTTGGTCTCATCTGTTGCTCGTCAATGAGTATGTTCAGCCATGAGAGCCAAAGTGATGACTTTCCCTTCCCACTTCTGTGGCTTTAACAAAGCCCACACATAAGCCATCTGTCTAAGAAAGGGAATGGAGAAAGGATGGAGCTCTCTTCTCATTCTCTGTTATCAGCTCAGCGGAGGCGCTTAATTGAACTAACTTGTTTTCTTTGTCCCTGCACAGTTGTAAAGTGAGAACAATCCAGCTTCCCCAACCGAATCTGAATACCTTAATACCCCACTTACTTTCCTGTCTTTTGAAGGTCAACAGGCTCACTCATTTACAGTCAACACTGCCATCCACTGGCTGATTGTTGGGCTGTAATCCCCTCAGAGTCATTTTAACAAAACAAAGAGAATCATGTCTTCTTTGACAGAGCCAAATTTCATACAGGGAAGTTCAAAATGTAGCTTATGCACGCAGTCAGTGGCCTTCCACCCATTGAGGTGATGGTGGTTGTGAGCTGCTCTGAACCCTGGCACCACCTCAGCCCTTTTGACAGCGGAAGACCCTCCACACCCCTGCAGTGGCTATTAATAACCACTCTCGGCTCCCAGTCAACTCACAGCGTTCCAGGGGGAGAGAAAACGCATCGGCTTTGTCTTGACATCTGGAAGGCACCGGAACTCAGCCACAATGTCTTAATTGATTGTGATCATTGTGACCGGAGCAAATCAATGCAGCTGATGACCCAATTAAGTCATTTGGTTCTGCCAGTTAGCTGAGGGACTCACTGCTGCCAGATCCTGTTCGGTCCGTAACAGACAGTATGGGGACGTAGGCCTATTCCAGCCATTGATGGCAGAAAAAAACCCTAGAAATCAATGATTGATCATTTTAGAAATTACCTGCGGAAGTACAAGTCATACACACATTTTCACTGTTACTAACCTGCTACTACTCTAACACTGTTGCTAACCCATTGCTAACATCATGAGGTTCAAATTGCTCAGGGATGATACTCTTTGCTTTCTGTATTCCTGAACTGAACATAAGATTGTAACATGGTAAATGGTAAATGGACTGCATTTAGAAGATTGTAACATCTGTTTATTATTTAAATGTACTATATGTAGGCTAAGTATATTTTGTTTGTTGTCTATCTGTGCTCTTCTGTTAGACATACTGTACCTCTCCTTTTTATTTAGCCTCTTTGCTGATTTGATTGTTAAATAAAGTAATATAAATTATACTTAAGGATATAGTAGTAAAGAATAGTAATACATCATTTCAGCCATAAGACACCAGTTTGTCTCGAGGAAGAAATACATTTTCTCTGATTCATGTGTCGTCAGATTTGAGCATATTTCAGATGTGTAATCTGCTCATGTAAGAAGGGAATTTATTAGCATATAGTCTTGCCATGGGATGACGTCTTTGTTTACATCCGTCTCAACCAAAGAGGATGAGAATGTAAGATACTGACTGGGTCCCTCATTGGCCAAAGATGATCATAAGAAACCGGTGTTTTATGAAACTTTCTTACACTTTTGATTTGAACACTGGAACAAATATGATCTTGTTGCTCCACCACCAATCACGTGGGTTCAGGGCTGTCATTGGGCCCGTTCTGGGAGTGAAATGTTTTACCTGATCTGGACATATCCCCACCACTTTTTTGGAAAAGGTGATTTTGTCCCCACAACATTCCCGCTACTGGTTCGGTTCGTCTTTCGCACCAACGTTTGCCGGCTGCGCGGTGTTTGGACCTTCGGGCCAATCACAGTGCGTAAAAACGGGAAACTCCACCCAGCCGGAAAGACGGGCCATGTGAAACAAACGCACAATTAAATGACAGGCGCAGACGGGTTAGCCGCGAAGCTGGCAGGTTTGTTGTGAAAATGTCTTATTGTCAACCCAATGTGAGTGATAAAACAGTGTGTTCAAGTGCATTTAACGTGTAGACAGACATATTTGTCATTGTCATTTTCCTAGGCAATTTTCTGAACGGCTATCTAACATTATCCATCGTTAACTGAAACGACTAACGTTAACATTAGTCTAAAGTTTGCTTGCTTGCTAGCTAGCATGGCAAGGAGAGTGGAGGAATAAAGCTATGTAGCCCAAATTTACAGAAACACCTTATAAAGTCACAAATGGGGCTAGTAGCTATGTATCGTTTGATTGACTGTAACGTTAGCTAAATATGTTTCAGTGGTGTATCACATATTATCTTTGAGTTAATCTGAATATAGTCATTTAAAAAGTCTCAATCCTGTAACTTCTGAATGCACTGCTCTATCTAACAGAGCCAGATGGAGGCAGGAGGATCAGCCTCAGATGTAAAGCGTCTTTGAGCACTCGGAAAAGCGCTATATAAATTTAATGTATTATTATTATTATTAGATGAGGGGAGACAGGCCAGCAGAGTTGAGGTGATTAGATGATGAAGACGGTTAATAAAGTTAAAATACATGTGTTCCTGGTTTTCCTTAAGACAAAAGCTAACGCTGTTGTTGGTGCCATCATATAAAAGTGAATGTCATCTCCTAACTGGTACCCTTGTACACAATAATAGAATTAGTAAGTCTCAACATGGTGCATTAATTCAGTACAGTTATAAGGACTATGACAGAGCCATGTGGTTATCTGAAATTAATCAACACCCCTCCAGCCAATCAGAATCAAGTATTAATTCAGGCCATTGTATAATAAATATTAATGGATCATATTTTGAAACCTGACTTTTTTTGTCATGTCATGTTTCCTCTAGCAGGAGGAAGTTGAGCCAGTTTTGAGGTAAGTGGCAGAATTTTGTTTTTTAAAGGTAATGTCCATTCTATCAATATCATCGGAAGGACAGCAAGAGATTCAGGGAGACAAGGTCAGGGAGACAGCAGAGAGCAGCCATATAGTAGAAGCTGTCAGACACACACTGACTGCACCATGGTTTCACTAGAACCTTTTTTTGTGTTTATTTTATGTATGCAGATGTTAGTGCTAAGTGTTATGGAAATCTTCCCTCAAATGATAATAATTAAAGTAGTAATACAATGATCCAATCAGTCTTGGAGCAAATATGGGATTGCATACACGAATGGTGATTTAGCCTAATGTTGGATGGTGCAAAATTGAGAATTGGTCATGCATACAGAGTTACAATAAAACTGCAGCAACACTATATGCAACACTGCCATCTAAGGCTTCAATGCAGTGTGCAGTAAAAACGTGCATGAGCAACAGAAAGGTGAAATTGCTTGTCTTGTCAATAGGCTAATCTGTACAATTTAGCTCGAGATATATCTAAAGAACATTTGGATATACATTTCATGAGGATCACTTTTTATCATAGCTCATATATTGCCTAAAAACACAATTTCTTAAAAAAATAATATTCAAATATACAGAGGTATGTTATAAGATCTTTAACTTTGTCAATTTAATTTTGAAGTTAATACAGATATATTGATACATGCAGTGTTTCACTCAGGGGTGGTAAGTAACGAAGTAAAAATACTTCGTTACATTACTTACGTATTTTTTTCGGGGATCTGTACTTTACTTGAGTATGTTTTATTTGCTCCTACTTTCACCCTTACTCCACTAAAATTTTTAAGAAAATGATAACTTTTTACTCCAATACATTACCCCATGCCCCCTCCCAAGTATTCGTTACATTTCCAATCCGATGGGAAAAAAAGCGTCATTTTAAAAAAAAAGCACGCAAACTCAATTTGCCAGCATACGGGATATGGCCCGCTCACTCAGCAGCACGTCATCGTCATTGCTACTGGAAGAAGATGGCAGAAGCAGCAGGTGAAACGGACAGGGACACCCATGGCCATATCTTAAGGATATGTTCAAATTCACCGAAGTCAAGGGAGATTCTTATCGGCTGAAATGTCTTCTTTGCCTGCCACGGGTGAACAAAATTTCGGCATTAAAAAATTCACCCTCAAATTTGAGAAAACATTGAGGTGAGCTAACTTTAATGTTAATATGTGCATTCATTTAGCTAACGTTCGCTGACGACATGATACAGAGCTAGCTAAGCTAACGTTAATCACGCCTTAACTTAAAGGGAGGGATGGTTCACCCTCATTGCACAAGTCTCTAATAGTTGTCTTATTGTCCCTTATGATTGCAAATCGTATTGGCAGTGTTGTAATCTT
>OMLI01091769.1:0-11426 GCA_900302605.1 Rondeletia loricata
GAGAGAGAGAGAGAGAGAGAGAGAAAGAGAGAGAAAGAGAGAGAGAGACAGTTTGTGTGTGTGTGTGTATGTGTGTGTGTGTGTGTGTGTGTGTGTGTGTGTGTGTGTGTGTGTGTGTGTGTGTGTGTGTGTGTGTGTGACGTGTGTGTGTGTGTGTGTGTGTGAGTACGTGTTGTGTGTATATATGTGTTTGTGTGAGTGTGTGTCTGTGGGCACTTATGTATAAATGTGAAATATGTACTCACGTGTGCACCCAATATCTGTGGGTGGATAGTCGTGTGTGTGTGTGTGTGTGTGTGTGTGTGTGTGTGTGTGTCCTGACCTCAGGGAGACTGCAGCTCTGGGTTCCACTATTTCTTTCCATTTAGTTTCCACTTCGCAGCCTACAGCACACATTAGCCACACACCCCATGGGAAATGGCACACACACACACTCACTGACTGACACACTCTCTCTGTCACCCACGCACACACACACACACACACACCACTCAGGGGGTACAGAGAACTGTGGGGTCATGACAACCTGATAGAACCACATTCCTGAGTAATAAATTGCCACCACTGCTGCTTTGAATTCTTATGAAACACATACCTTTGATGTTGTTTAACTCTTCTTTACGTTTTGTATATAAGATACTATGAGGCACCACATACTTTACAATCCATTATGAATCTAGGAACAATGTGCTTTAAGTAAGAGGTAGTTTCAGCTAAGCAATCTGACTGGTTCCAAGTTACAACCATGCTGTTAATTCTCATTTAAAAAGTTAGCTGTCCTGAAATGGCTGCTATGCGCTATGTGCTATGCAATGCACACGTGCATTCCTTACAAACCACAGTTCAAGTTAAGTTTGGCATTGAAACATGTTTTTTGCAGTTCAGTCAGAAGCAATCGTCGTAGAAGTTTCCCCTCAGGTATCTGAGATTCTACGAACACCATCAACTTTAGCTTCAGTTCCTGGACTATCCCTGTTTGAGCTGCTGGGACTAACATGCTGATACCTGTTGCTTTCCTGTTCGTTTTTTTAATAATTTTAAAGTTTAAATAAGAAAAAAGCTCAGGTTTTTTTCCCCCCTTTCTAAAATTGCAAACAAAATTACAAATTGTACAAGGTAATTGCTGGCACAGCCCCTTGAGTTAAGTGAGAAATGTTCACAATACTATAATGCTATTTCAGGGAAACAAATATCAAATGTTTCACCCCACAATCTGACAAGAGTCAGGTGAAAAATAACAGCCGAAATTAGAAATATCAAAGCATCCCTTAAACTGTGAACAGAAGGCAATCTGAGTGGCCTTCACTATGATGGAGGAAGGACACAGGTCTTCACAGCCAGACAACTGAAAATGGTGCAGACAAATGAGCAAAACCTCATTCCAGCCCCTCCTCCTCCTCCTACTCTCACATCCCAATATACATATATCCAAACACCCGACACGAAAGAGAGGGAGAGAAAGAGAGAGATAGAAGTCAAAAGAAAGAGACAGACAGAGAACAAATGACAAACAGAAAGAGAAAGAAAGAGAGAGGACAACTATCAGTCCCATAAAAGCTCGTGCCAGGGCACCATCTGCTCGTCCATTCAGTGGAAGTGGAGGCTTCCAGGGCAGTAAAAGACAACGCAGGAAGATTGAGGAGATGGGCTCCCTTTGAACGCTGTGAACGAAACGGGGGAATAAAGTTTGGGCAGAAAGACTCCCGGCATGAGGCTACCAGCCGAGCCAAGCGGTAGCAGGAAGCGAGCGCCTTGTGTGTCGCCAGATTTACGATGACGGCGCAAACCTGGGTCCGTCCACCAAACCATCTGGACCAGCGTAAATCACTTTAACCAGACAATAAAGTAACCTCAGAGAATAACATGAAAATAACGGTGTATTAAATAAAAATAATTTAAAACTCTGATAATGGCAATATGAAAATGCTAATTTAGAGGGAGGGAACTCTCCATAGACAGAGATAGAGAGAGAGAGGTGGTTCAAACATGCAATGATGGGGAAATTACAAACGCTCATTTAATCAATTGTTCTCATTATGAATGTAAAAAACAGGAGGAGGAGAAGGAGGGCGAGGGCAGAGGAGGGATGGAAGAAACAGTGAGGTGACACCCAACTTTCTCTCTCACTCTTTCTTGAATTCTTTGTTTAACATTCTCAGCCACGACTGACATCGCTGCTGTCTATCACTGCTGAGGACAACAGACTTAGCCACGAGAATTGACCAATCACGAGAGGGGAGTGTGTTTGTGTGTGTGTGCATGTATGTATGGGTGGATGTCCAGTGTCACTACTGGAGTCGACTGTCCGACCTGCTGCTCTACGCCTTGTTTACCTCCACAGATAAGAGATGTATGTTGGTTATACTCTCACCCCTGACCCTCTTTTACAGGAAAAACACTTGGACGGTATGAAAACAATATTTAGCTTGAAAACACTGGGTTGAGAGAGAAATTAATAAAGCGAAATGCACTCAGTTTCCATCAGCATATCAAAGTCAGACGGACCCCATGGGTCCCAATTTCGAATGACTATGGGGGCCCTGGATTCTTTATTTTTGTGGAATAGATTGCACAGCTTATATGCAATTATACATGGATGTTATTAGTCATCCTCTCCTTGTGATCACTTTGTTTTAAGCCTTGAACACAGAGCGAACACTTTTTTTAAATTGCAGACCTGCAAAAAAATTCTAGGGGAAACGCTGATCTTATTGTTGGTTCTTTTCAAGTTGTACATTTAGCAGTGTTTGTTGCTTTGTGTCACTGGCTTGAAACAAAGTTGTCGCCAAGTCTACATGGCACTGCACTTGAGAGGATATCCACGCGCAGTTATCACACTGCTGGTTGACTGCTATTAATGTAAACATAGCCTAGTAGAATCGATGATGAAACAGCCAAAGTGCTTGGCATTGTATTTGTAATGCTGTTGTTAGTTTAATATCTATCATATTGCCTTCCTGCCGGCTTCTGTATTATTTTCTGATTACCCTGCTATAATTGCAATCCTAACCTTAACTGAGCCTACTTGTAAGTCATTTATCAGTAGGCCAAATGTTAATCATTTCAATGTCACACTTTTTCTTGCCATCGTCAACTTTTAATGGCTGTCTACTCTCTGGATTCACTGCCAGATGAAGTGAACTGACCCCAAACAATGTTTGTCAGTAAATGTTAGCCAGGGAACATAATATTGAGATATAAAGAGAACAAACAAAGTATTCACCAACTACTGTGATGTCGTGAGCCAAATCAAATAAGCAGTCAGTGATATACGTGATAACAAGTGCCACAAGTGTGGTAGTGTTTTTTTGATTTTGATAAACAATGTTTCAAACATTGTTTATCAAAATCATAACACTTTCACTGACTCTGGATCCTTTATTTAATCCTTTATCCATTATCTAATGCTAAACTCTAATGGGGTTTTTTTTCCTTTCTTTTTTTGGCCTAAACATTTTGTGTTTTGGAAAACATGTTTTTATATATCACCTGCTGTTTGGAATGATATCTGACATTGGCTCCTGGGTGTGTGATGGGCCATGAAAAAAGGTAACTTTGGGGTGACAGCATGATCCAGATCCAGGAAACGAGAACTTGAACATATCCAAAATAAATCCCCTTCAAGTGATGAAGAATGCAAATCATCCTACCATCATTACTGATACCCTTTAAAACGCAGTAAAAGGAAAACAGTGTTGCAAAACAAGATTGTTATTTAATTACTTTTAGAATCCCAGAAACAGACACGTCTAAACTGCACGACCTTTTCATGCAACTATCCAGCTATTTGACTGGCAAACTGTCACTGAAAAAACCAAAAAGACTGATAACTTGTACCTGTCGAGTTCAGACAATGCGTGCGCAGTTTAAAATGGATATGCATCTTGAAAAGACATAACGGAAAAATTTCACCGGGGAAGAAAGCGAGGCTTCAAACGGCGCAAGAATGTCAGAAGGGAGCTCTGAGATTATGTTCCCCGCTGTCTCGAGATGGACGGGAGGGCTTGGACCGAGCGGAGAGAGAGAGAGAGAGGTGACCCGACTGCCAATGACACCAAACCTCTATTTAAAGCTTCACCAACAGTGTAAACCCGACTCTGACAGATTCACCACCTGTAGGCCTGATGTCTTAACAGCAGTCAAAAAACACCAAAAACATGTATATACTGTATATATTTAGCCGGTGAGGTGTGCTGAGTGTTTGCCTGGTGAACAGCAGGTCCTGACAGCTCTGTCTGCTGCACTCAAACACACACAGGCTGTATCATTCACAAGAAAACAACAAAGTTATGCAAATGACCTTTGCCCTTCTCTCTTGTGCATCTTTATAACACACGTTTGCTTATAGCGTCGGTTCATTTGATTGATCCCTACTGTTACCTAACCACCTTTGGCTGCATACTGTATGTCATTACAAGACTGGAACAGGGTTTTGTTGTTGTTGCTGTTGTTGTTTTATTGCATGGATCTACTGTAGCAACCACAAGAATACAACTACCACCCTAAAAAAACTGTCAGCACAGCGACTTCAGGGATCGAGAGCTGGAAATCGAATAATCACGGACCGATTAAATCGTGAACTAAGATGAACTAGGTCCGCATCACAACCCACAGCTCGTCTGACAGTCACGGCGTGTTTTCAGGAATCGTATGTACTGTTTCCAGGTAATGTAGTTGAATGGTGAAGACCCTCGTCTCGCAGGATCCCAGTAGATCATAGCGAAACTCAGAGCAAAATCCTCACCTTTTTGAACGTCTCTAAAGAAAAAAACAAACAAAAAAACAACCTAGGCCCCTTCTTAGTAGAAAAGACATGGAAAAATAAAACATTTGGAGGGACCATTCCTGTCTGAGTCACCATAAAGCCCAACTCAACCACCTGGCCTTTTGTTCTCAACATGGGAGGAATAAGGGGGACCTGATCAACATCAGGTCAGCTAATGCTCGACTGGTGGTCCTACAGCTGCATCCCACCACCACTCGGCACCAATGACCGCCGCACAGTACCGCTGCTTGATGTGTGTGTGTGTGTTTGTGGGTATCTGCGTGCACACTTATACTTGTGGCTTTGTATTATACAGTATATGTGTGTGTGTGTGTGTGTGTGTGTGTGTGTGTGTTAACTGAATGAGAGCAAAACTTACCAGGATCCCAGCAAACTGCTTCTCTTCCATCCTTCAGGACCTTGTGTGCAAAGATCCTCGCCTCTCTGCTGCTTTCTCTGCCTCTGTCTCTCTCTCTAGGATGGACTCTTCCGCCTCTCGGGATTAGAGTGCGAGGGTTTTCTGAGGTGGCTTTCGAGTGTCTTCACCCCGTCGCGTCGCTTTCTCTCTCTCTCTCTCTCTGTCTCGTTCCCCCCTCTGCCTCTTCTCTGTTGTTTGCGTAGCTGGAGTGGCGTCGCCGCTTTGTGTTAATTCTGCCCTAATCCAGAAACTTTTCTATGCTGTGAAAAGAACATGTGACAAGCAGAGAGGGGTGGAGGGAGGAATGGAGTGAGGGAGGGTAGGAGGGAAGGAGGGAGGGAGGTGACACTTTTTTGTTACTTGTCCCCTTGGCCACGTTCAAAACAATTTGAGCTGTTTAAGAGTTCCGCGATTACCAAGAGAAAAAAAAAAAAAAAACGTTTCCAAGGAAGTTGTTAGAAAGGATGCAGAGAAATGATTCAGAAAACACGTAGTGACAGATCTGCATTTTGTAGTAAAGCAGCCGCCATGACAATGTGTCCTTAAAGTTGTTAAATACCTGTAGTAACACTTAAAAACAAACAATGCAGAGTGAGCTATGTTATTAATTTTGTCTAAGTATTAAAACGCAAAGAAATGTAGGATCACAAACCAAAAAACAATAATAGCAACCCAGAACTATGAACATTGCTTTGCGTTTCTGAGTTTTGGTGGGGAAGGGCTTTGGAGTGGTGGGGGTGTGCTGCTCTTCAATTGGTCAGATCAAAGATTGATTGACAGGCTTCTCAATCCCTCCCTGTCAGCTCCCTTGTCTGTAGTGTTGCCTAAAGCAGGTTAAACATGATTCTGTGGTCTCGGGAAAATGTATTTTAAAATCAACAGCATGCAACATGTAATCTTTCCCCCACCACTCCAAAGCCCCGCCCTCTAAATGTTTGTCCAAGAAACGCAAACCAAAACTCAGAAACACAAAGCAAAACTCAGAAACACAAAGCAAAACTCAGAAACACAAAGCAAAACTCAGAAACACAAAGCAAAACTCAGAAGCGCAAAGCAAAAGCCAGGAAATGCAATTGCGGTTCATCGCCATCTGCTGTTCAAATAAAAAAATGATGACATCTAATGAGGAATTCAATTGCAATCTGAGTGCTTTGTTTCAAACTAAACTTTAATTTAGTTTGCAAAGACTGTGAGTTTGGATGCAAATCTGATTTATTTGCCTTTCACATTTGAGCACTTTATCATATTTTGCAATGTTCATAGATTTGGGTTGCTATTATTGTTTTTTGGTTTGTGATCCTACATTTCTTTGCGTTTTAATACTCAGACAAAATTAATTCCACAGTGAGCCTCCTCTTGAAAGACTCTGAAAAAGCTTCCAATCTACCAACAACTCTCACAAAGCCTCCTACAACTCTGAAAGTCTCACGTGTGTCAACTATATTCAGCTTGTGTGGTATGTGAAAATGTTTTCCATCATCCCGTGACATAAAAAATCTTTAGCATCAACACATTCCTCACAGTTCAAATATACACTGAATGTACAAAATATGAGGGACATCCTGGTATTGAGTTGCAGCCCCTTTTGCACTATCCACATCTCAGTTGTCTCAAAGCTAAAAATCCTTCTCTAAGTCATCTGCTTCTCTTTATCTGCATCTCCTCTTTTGTGATTAGTATCGATTTAATAAGGGAAATCAATAAGGGATAATGGCGTTTACCTGGATTCACCACATCAGTGTGCTTCATGAAAAGAGTTAACAGGAGTGTGACTCAAATACTGTAAATCTGACTGGAGCATGACTGCCACCGTCCTTCATCTGACTAACTGACTGAACGAATGTTACAAGTCATTAAACAGTATACTAAAAGCATTCCATGAAAAGGAGAAAAAAGGTGGCTAAATATAGCCACCATTCAGCATCACACACACACACACACTCTCCCTCTCACATGTGCTACATGTTCGCGTACATGAACTCAAACATGCCCCAGGACATCCGTCCCACCACAGCGCGCTGTGCATCGACAACAAGACGAAGAGAAACAACACTAGGTTAAAAGCTGAGCCTTACCATCCCCTTTGCTGAAATAAACACTGCAGATGAAATAGCATGGGTTTAGTTGTGCCGTTTTGAGGAAAAAAGGGAAGCGCTGATGTGTAGATCAGAAGATGGTATCAGCACAGCGGTGAGAAAGTAACCGGTGTGTTGCCAGAGTGAAGTGAACCTATAGCCAAGTCACAGTGCTCTGGCTCCATCCCACTGGGTGACTCTAGCAATGTATGTACACAGTCCGACAAGGGTTGAGCCAACCCTATTGGACAATCCCAGGAGGAGTGCAATGAATGAGGTGACTGGTGGAGAGGTGCAGATAGATATATAGTGTGAGAGAGAAAGAGACAGAGCTGTTCTAGAATATCTGGCTCGGTGTCTGCGTGACAGTCAACCTTGCCCTGAAACCTGACAAGACATGTTATCTGATACGAGTGACGTTCCCATCCTAAACAATTAGGTTCAATTTTTATTTGAATGTTTTGTCTTTTTAACAGAAGAAAGCAGAGAGAGTTTCAAACAGATTCTGTACAGTCCCACGGGGCATTCATGGCAATGACATACAGACCTAATTAATTTATTCATAAATGATCAGTTCATTTGAAAGTGATCTCAGCTCTCAGGCTCCCTAGTTGTCTTCATCTCTTCTATGGAGAATACAGTAACGTTAGGCCACTTGGCTTGCTAGTTACTGTAACCCTAGCAACTGAACCGTTAGCAAACATAGCTTAGTAGGAATATTGAATAAGAGCCGGGCTCTGTGTGTTTGTTGTTTGTTTTGTTTGTTAGTTCATGTGTAACGCTTTTTGAAATGCGCACTGCTTAGGGGAATTATGGTATGCACAGTTACCCCCAATGTCCACCGGACGCGGCACGTTCCGGCAGATCACGGCCGTTCTATCCAACGTTTCAATGTCCACCAGACGTGTAAGCGGCACGTGTCACTCGTGTCCCAGGCACGGCTTCCGCTCCGCTCTGCAAAATTTACGGGCCTTGTCTATTTTTGCCGCTCTGGCTCGGGTCTCTGAAGCCTGGAATTCACTTGTGAATGTATATAAAGGGCTGTATTTGTTTACAATTAACATAAAACTAATATTTAAACATACATTTAGTTTATTAATCACAGTTGTACTTAATCTGGTATTATGTGGTATCTGATTATCATGGTATTAAGGTGTGTATATAGGCAGTCACTTTACAACACTTTGTGCAGTTTCAGATTGATTGGCCAACCCATTGAGGAGAAAAATGGATGCGGACAGAAGGACAGAGTGACAGAGTTTTCCTCATTTTATAGTAGGATATATGAACATATGAGTTTCATGGCCCTTAGGCCTTTTTAACTTGTTCATAATCCATTGATAATTTCAGAAAAACAGGGGCATCAATGTGAACATAAGCATTGTTTTCTTCCTCCCTTTCTTCCTTCCCAGTTCCGTGTATATTCCAATGCTCTTCAGTGTAGAGTAAAGAAACACACCTGGGTACACAGTGTCTAAGCTCCTGACAAAGTCATGTGGTATGTTTTTGACATGCCTCACATCACAGCAAAGGTGTCAAAAGTACACACATTCTTTACTTAAGTAGAAGTACAGATATTTGTGTAAAAAAAGACTCCGGTAAAAGTAGAAGTACTGACTCAACTTCTTTACCCGCTCCTCGAGTTCACATGCCGATGTGTCCTTGGGCAAGACACTTAACCCCTTACCCACCTTGCCTCGTGTGAATGATCTTGGTGGTGGTCGGAGGGGCTGTTTGGCGCACACTGGCAGCCACACTTCCGTCAGTCTGCCCCAGAGCAGCTGTGGCTATGGATCATATACTGTATAAGTGGATTGGGAATGAAGGGTATTAACCATGAACAAAAAGTTGTCCTTTTGACCAGATGTATTCCTCCATAAAACAAAAAACAAACAAAGTTCAATGGGGATGACTGGCAAAGTGAAAACAAATTGCTATTGTGCTCATCCATGTATGATACAAACGTATTTGTCCATAAGGTCTCCCTTTAGAAGTTTCCCATGGGCCTATAAGTCACAGAGCTGTTAGATAAGGTTAGCAAACCTAACAGATGAAAGGACTATATCTGTCAGTGACTAAAAGTACACATTACACAACGTCTAGTTCTAGGAGAGTATGTCAAATTTAACGACTGCAGTTTCTGAATCTCGCTGCACTTTCTGTCCTAGAGTGTGTCAGATTTGACGACTAGGCATCACAGGGGATGATTTACTATCTACACGATTCCCTCACAACATTTTCCCACGATTCCAAATCTGGTATTGTGCCACTCACTGTGAGGCACACCGGAATTAGAGGAGCACCGCGCAAAAGTACAAACAAGCAAAATGGAGAGCAAGAAAATTGTCGCCGCCGCTGCAGTGTGCGCCCTAATTTGCACGGATAAAAGAAAGAAGATCAGACAAAAAACGTGGAGCAGACCACATTTGTTTGGTCGCAGAAATTATGGGTTGACTACTCTTCAGCGGGAATTAGAGGTGAGAGAGATACTACTGATTGTAGTAAAGAGCTATAGACTTCCTGCTTTGTGTATTGTACCTCCGCTTGAGATCTCATTGGCTGTTGACTGTTGTGGTCACGAGAGCCCGCCCCTATGACTGGCGACAAAATCAAACCAGTTTGAATTTGTCATAAGAGTCACAGGAGCTGTTAAGAGACATAAAACTGAGTCGCTGGGGGCGTCACACTAGTCGACCTTTGTGACCTTTGTAGCCCCTACAACCCCTGTGGGTTGTAGGGGCTACAAATGTCATCAAGGTCCTCCCCTGGGAAGGGTTTCTTTAGACAGGTCAAACATCGATCCTTTCTGCAATTCTTAAATCAATAATTAACAAAAATGTAACCCTGTCACAGATAGTCAAAACATTAGATCAGATCAGATTGGAGGCATGGTTTCATTATGTTTGATTGGCATAGACCTTAACACAAAGTCTCACAGAATGTGACAGCGAAATGAGAATTTTAAAAAGTATTTTAGGAGATGTTTAGGCTGTCAACGCATCAGACAACGCAACAACATCAGACTAAGGCAGACTTATATTATGAGTTTCAATTGGAGTTATGAAAACTTTGTTTTCCAACTGTCTATAAACTATTCTTGTAGGTTATAAATATCTGATACCCTCAAATAAATGCAAGTGTGTGGCTTTAAAGGCAAGGTTCAGTTTAGGCATCTGAGCTGCAGCCCTGTTGACCTCATTGGTGCATTAGGACTCTGGGAATATTAGCCTGTTATTGGTACAAAACAATGGGAGGGGGCAACATGGTTACACATTAACCACCATGACTGTTTCCTTGTTAGGGCAACCCATTTTCTGGGAAGAGGTTGACCTGCCTCAGATAAAATGCTGGAAATCTAGGGACAGAAGTGAAACAAAATTAGCTTTCTCAGTTGTTATTTCTTAATTTCACTTACAGCAAAGTATGGAATATTTGAGGTGGACAGGTAGAACTAGGACTAGCCAATCGCTTTTCTCAGTCTAAAACAAAGACAGAGGCAACACCAACATCCTGTAGTGTCCTAATACTCATACCATCCCATCTGCTGTTCACAATTTGCAAGCAATATTGTCGCTATGTAGCAGTGTGATTGGGATCCCTTAGCTCCCTATTTGGCATGGTGCACAACACAGTGGGTTAAAGACAAAACATCAATTTTTAGCAGTATTAAAGGGTTAGTTCGGAATTTTGGACATAATGTCTCATTTACTACTTACCCATGATGTTGTTGATCGATGGAGACCATTTTCAGCTGATTCCATGCTGTCATTCTTGTGGACATACACCTAAACCTCCTTGACATACACATGTTGCTAATGCTAGCGCAACGCAATGGTATCGGGGTAGCATCCACTACCAAACGCACTTAAACACTCCACAGTGCACCCAAAGCAAATAAAATATGACGACAGTCTATCTGGGTTAATTTGAGTGTTTATACCATCATTTTTTAAGTCAAACTATCGTTGAATCCTTTACTTTGCTGTGTTTTACACCTGTGTGTGCTCATTATCGCCACCTAGAGTTGCAATACACTACCCGAATGCTAATGCAAAAGTAAAGGATTCAAGGATAGTTTGACTTAAAAATTATGGTATAAACATTCAAATTAACCCCAATAGACTGTTGTCGTATTTGATTTGCTTTGGGTGCACTGTGGAGTGTTTAA
>OMLI01091775.1:0-35318 GCA_900302605.1 Rondeletia loricata
ATGATGGAGCCGGGCGGCGGCCACCACTTCGTGTCCGTCTCCACCACCAGCTCTGTGTCGTCCACCAACAGCTACGAACGAATGCCGCGAGAGAACAGCTCGCCGGGGGGGCGCATGCTGGTGGCCACACCCATAGAGATCTGTGTCTGAGCACATCGGACGAAAACGTTTCCGCTTCAATGTTGCGGCAGACGCACTGGTGCACACTTTTATACCACTCACTCTTCACATAAACATGCATGCACGGAAATACACACACACACACACACACACACACACACACACACACACACACACACACACACACACACAGAGAGACAATGAGTATACATGCGTATCCTGTTGTAAAAAGCTTGGGAAAGGAATGGCACATGAATGGAAGACTATTATCCAAAATGACAGCAAACAAGCTAGAGGGTTTTTGCCTATTGCTTTGAAGAACGCACACATTCCTCATGACAGTCTTCGGTCAGGTTTCCTCACACAAGAGCAGGACATTTTTCAGGAAGACCGGGCTGCGTTTCTGTGGAATGGGCCACCACCATTTAAAATGTTCAATTCAATGAACTGTCTAAACAATCGAGCTACAATGTATGAAAACCCAGAAGAAACGTTCCAGATCGCTTCCGTCGGAGATTCTGTCACGAAAACCATCTGAGAAGAAGACCAAAATGTATTTCTTAAAGCAATATTTTCAGCAACAACAAATAAGAAAAGCAAATCGAGGTAGAAACTGGCAGAATTCTGTGTGATCTGTCCAGGATGTGACTGGGTATTGTTTTTCGACAAAGCCAAGGGACAAAGAGAAGTTCTACTTGTTGTATTTTTGAAGCCGACTAAAACGTAGTTAATGGAAATACCATGTAAGATTAAAAAAACAAGTGAACGGCGGTTTTAAACGTTTCATGTGTAACAAACTGTGACAGTGCGGGTGTGTTTGTGCGTATATCACTGTGTTCTGTATGAATCCAAAAGATGATTACGTGGATTTATTTTCCTTTTTTGCTTTGAGAATTGTATTATTTATTTGAATCTAACTCCAGACTCTGTTTTTTCTATTGGTTTTGTAAAGCAGCTTTGTTTGTTTTTCCGTTTTACTTACTTCACTAAGTAACAAGGCATTTGGGTATACCTGTGCCAAATCCACCTGTCTGTGCAACACATTTGGTTGGATGCTGTACATATTGAATCATATCAAAGCTGGAGTGCTCGAGGCCAGCAGATGGCGAGAGGTAAAGTATTAATTTCGACTCAACGCTTTTTAGAGGGAACATTTTCCCGCTATTGGCTGCAAACCAAGATGTCCCTGAGCCTCGGACTAGACTGAGAGAAGGCTTACGATGTCTCTTACTTTATCCCTGTTCTTTATGTCAAACATATCTACTTCATGGTTGAAAGACTGTTTTCTACACGCTCTCTCAATTCTGTTTTTGTCTAGTTTCTCTAGTATTGTCTGAAAAGAAAAGAAAAATGCTCATTTAGCGTTTTAAATTCGATCTGAAAAATCCATTGAAGAAGATGTACACGGTCACATTTTATAAATTGCATGATGAATAGCTCAAAAATATCTTTATGAAAATTTGAACTGGCTTTACAAAAAAAAAAGAAAAAAAAGAATTGTAAAATGTTGTGATGTGGAATTTTGCTGTAGCACAATTTCTTTCATTATGTCCCAGAGTGAATATTGCTGTTATGATCTCTTGAGACATCCTAGGGCTTAAAATCTGAACAATAATTCGTTTTTATTCAGTGTATTGTATTTGTATGCTGTTAATGTTGTGTATCCATCTCACGTCTTTAGGAACAGAAACATACTTTAAGCTAAGCATGAAAGACATACAGTGAGACGCATTGTTTTAAATCGCAGGTAGGAAATTGAAAGTCTCAAATGATGTTACTTTTAGGAGAAAACTTTGCTTCTAAATTGCAGTGAAAGTCTAGAGCAGATTGTCTTGCGTTTTTTTGCCAAGCTACAAATAAGGAGAAAAAGGTAAACCATGACTTTCTTTGGCTTATCATAAATATTACCAAAATAATTGGAAGAAAAAAGTCAAGAGCATTGGATCATGCGTGGGAATGGGTATTGTGTGCGATTTCCAGACATAAATCTGCATGAACTTGTATGTGCTAAAGCTCTGTTGTGAAAAGCCCTCATTGCTTCTCCTGTCACAAGCTGTAGTACTCTAGATATAGTAGAGCTGCAAGGAAAATGTTTCTTTATCTTGTCAAAGTCAAAAGCTTTGATCTGCTTAATGGCTTTTAACAGAATGCCGTCCGTCTGCAGTTGGCCCAGATCGAGGACAAGTTAAACTTCAGACCCTGTTACAATTTGGATGGTATTCACAAACCAGATCAGTGAGCTAGTATGCAAATTACTACATCTTGTGACAATCTCTGACCTCATCAGCAGCCTTCTGACTCAGAACAAAGGACAGTCCTTATACAAACACGGGAGCGGTGCTGTTTTCTTCAGCCTGCTCGCTCTGGTTCTGGAAAGTGACACGGTCCACTGTGCAGCACACCAGATTCAACTGGGTTCGTGTTTAAGAAGTGAAATCATCTCACCCCGTTGGCAGATTTGTCTTCACCTGTTCCAGGAAAAACAAGATTTTAAGACTCAGTACTAGATTAAATGACTTGTTATGGTGGATATTGTTTGTAAAGTGATGTGTTGGGACACCTGAGTTAAGAGGAGTCACGTCAAACCAGAAAATTAGGGATACATGATTTTTAATGCGAGCATCCTTCCCTTTTCTTCCTCCCAGTCGGTCGCTGCTGCCTCCTCAACTCAAGTGTTGCAAGCCGTGTAATGGAGTTCCCGTGTCTTTCTGTCCAGTGACATATTTTCGAAGCACCATGATGTTAGTGGAGTTTTAGTGAGTAGATGAACACAGCACTAGAACTCGTGTCCGGTTCTGTCTTTGCAATACAACTGTCTTCCTGTAAGCTCCGATTTAGTCGACAATAAAATGAGAATTCTTGTTGGAGTGATTGGGAGTTTTTTGTGTTTGTCTTTTTTTCCCAGGGGTCTCGGCGTGTGATGCACCAGGACAATGCAGGAGATACAGGCGGAGTCTATTCTGATTGCCACAAATTACTTCACATCATCATTTGTATGCCAGTTAGCAGCCAAACAGCAAAGCATGCAACTGCATCTCAAACACCAGCACCTAGGGGATTGAATGAATTTGTAGTGACGTTTGCACCGGGGCCCCATACAGACCGTAATCCTCTGGATATTCAGTTCGATTATACCATTCAAGATTGAATAAGAAACCCAATGCACATCTGAACCTGAGCACTCGGTTACAAGCAGATCAAAGGAAACAAGATTTGATGTCAAAAGCTTTAAAGGCTAGTGTAAAAATATTTCCCTCTAAGATGCAGCAAAATGAAGAAACTATTTTACCAGCCAGCCAAGAACAACACAAGTCTTTTGCGGAAGAGACAACGTTGAACAAAATATTTATTTTTGACAATTACATGACCTCTGACTCGCAAAGAGGTGAACACACAGTACAAAATGTTGCCGTGGCGATGAAAAATGACAGGAGTTGGCAGTCCTAATCCCATGTTAAACCTAAAAACACCACAGCACTGACAGACATGGAGGAGGCATTGGAATGTGATGGGTGGACCAGTAGAAAAGGCTCTGCATCTGCCAAGATAACCATATCCTGCTACATGAATCATTGCTCCAGTCAATGTGTGATTAATAGAATGAGCCCCAAAAACAAAGACAATTCATGAAATAAAATTCAAATCATTAGAATATCTGAGATTCAGCCCTGAGATTTAGACACGGACAAAATATTAGACAAATCCAAACCCATTTCATATGAATAAAACATATTCCAAAAGCTGTATTTGGTTCAATGCATAAAACTGCTTGAAATAAAAACAAATATATTGCAGTGAGAATTCAGGCTTGGCGATACACCCGTAGATGTGTCAGGTTCACTGCAACAGATATAAAATACACAAAACATAAAGATGGCACAAATCAAAGATACGTGGTGCTGTGGGTTGAGGAGACTTGGTGGGTTGAGGAGACTTGGGTGTTTTGTCCCCTGCTGTGTTAGTGAGACATTGTAAGCTGGCAAAGCCTTCAGTTCCCTCGGCCTGGATCTCTGCAACATCCAGTCATGGCTACGATCCAGCCTGCACGGACCTCACACGCTGGTCTCAGACAGCACAACGCTGCCCCTAATGGTGCTATGCAAAAGTACATACAGACGTTCCACTAACACTGATCACATTGACTTTTCTCTAAAACGCATAAACGGCCAGGCTTACAGTACAGCCAGTCCCAAAACCCAGCCCTGACCTCCAAACCTGATTATACAGGTACAAATAAGCTGGGAACAAATACATGGTTCACACAAGTCCCAGATATTCAGTGTGCCTATGTGGTAGGAGGGTGGGGGTCGTTTGGAGCTGGCCTACCAGACGTCTTCTATTAATAACAACTAAGTTTGAAGCAGAAAAGTGCATGCAAGCTGCCTTTAGTCATCAGGGTGTCCAAAAGAAGGCATTGTACAATGATTTGTCGTTGCACCACAAGCTGGTAAGTATAAGAAAAAAAGCAATTTTATACCTGTAGTAGATCAGATAAGGCTTTTTAAGAAAAGGTTGTGGTGGAAACGCATCACTTAAGCCCAAGTCAGAAACAAACTAGCAGTGAACTGAGCTGAAAAACCCCATTGGACTAGGAATCTTATCAATACCAGAATGGCCATTCCTATCAAACTAAAGATACAGAAAGATGTAAACCAAAGACTTCCAATGTCAAAGAGAAATGATTGCTACAACACCCTCAGTTAAACATTAGTGACACTGTCGAAGTCAAAAGACAAAGATCCTGCAGCTGAATGGTCCTGTAATTCTAAAGAGAGCAAAGATGCTTGCCCTTGTAAATAGATTGTATACAAAAAGTTTAGTCGGCAATACAGGCATTACAATGTTACAATGGAAATTTAAACAGACCAGAAATAAACTATTGTGGAGAAATCCCAATAAACAACGTCATCACTTTCCTTCCAGGAAAAACTATGCCTGCTTTAACTAATTATCCCCAACCAGGGAACACAATAAAACTATATTCAACTATATTCGTTTCAGATAACACGTAGTATTGGGGCCGTTGTTTTCTACACTGGAACACGGGGCGCTGTGCACAATGAAATGCCCCCATTTCTACATGAGCGAAGGTCACGGTCTAGACTCTAGAGGATACACATTCAAGCCTGACGCAGATGGACAAAGTGCTTTAAGCCAACATAAATCAGGAAACGGTCTCATCCTGACCGTGATATATGGCCATGTCATCTATAGGATGACTAAGAGCAACAAGTTCTCTCTACAGGTGAATCTGATTGAACCACATGGGAGTGCCTGAACCAAATGATACGATGGGGGCAGTCGGGTGAAAAAGGTAATACTGCAGCCGGAGCAGAGGACTAGACATTTTCAGAAGGTAAGTGCCACTCGAAAGTGCTTCCTGCAAACACCCCAAACATGGGGAAAGTACATTCAAACACACACTGTTCAGTTCCCTAAATAATGTTCTCTTCATACCTGGCTACCACCAACTGGGCCGACCATTTAGTGCAAGTGTAATGCGTCTGAATTTGACACTTGCCCTTTGTGCCCTTCATTGCGAAACGAAACATAATACCATGTGTGATTAGATGAAACAGGCGCTGTGTTTAATGCAAAAGTTAAAACCCTGTTGTGTTGATAGTGTCCAACGGCATTTGTGAATAACTTGTCAGGTACCTAGGTCAGAAACTGCTCTGTGGGGAAAACTGAGGGCATTTCTAGACCGTCCTGCCACAACCCTAAAGCAACCAGCATTTCCTTGACTGGCTTAAGTTCTCAGCATTGAATTATCTTACCAATAACTTAAAACACACAATCAGAACCTCTTTGACAACTGCTAAAGAAGAAGCCTCCAGGAATAAATAAACCAAATACTTACAAATTATTAAAAAAATTAAATATCTTTGATTGTTATTCATATTCAAAACAAAAAAAATCCTCATAAATAACTACAAAGTGATAACACAAATTACAAATTCAGCATGTTCTTGTAAGTGAAGTGAAAGTGTTTTTCCTCGGTCCAACGGTGTTCTAGGCTTTGAGGCCTGGATTAAATCCCAGTATGTTACTGGCCGTGTCTTGAAGTCAGCGGCCGTGGCGAGTACCGTCGGACTGGACCGAGGGGAGGTACGGTGACTGGGACGACCACGTCTTCCCAGTCGGAGTGTTGAGGGTTAACAGTGCAGTTGAAGAGCAGAGGGTGAAGTTAAGGTTTGCGGGTGCTGATTGCGGGTGCTGGCTGTCAGTCGAAGGAACCCTGGTCCACGGTCGCCATGGTTACCAGGAGGGCAGGAGAACCCCTGCAGAATGTTGCAGGTGAACGTCTGGAGGAACGAGCAGAAAAACATCTGTGATTAATTCATCTGCTTTTTGGAGAAAAAGCGCTGCCTCAACCACATTATGTGCTGATAAAAAAAATACAATAAAAAAAAGCGGGTTGTACAACACAGTTTGTTTCTATGACCAGCTGCAGTAGCTGCCACTATCAGCAAACAGTACTTATGTACAACTTTCAAACACTTGTGCCACAACACAGCCAATGTGCTCTCATCAAAGAAACAACTACTTCCACTTTTCTACAGCTACTTTCTCTAATGTCATGCTGGTTTTTGTTGAGGTTGTTGTTGTTGTCCTCAACTGTAGCTGCCTATGCAGTGTGACACCCCACCTCCTCTTTCTGTGTTTGGTCGGCTAACAAAATCGCGGTCCACGTCATGGGTGCTCCTCTAAAAAGTTGAACTGTTCTCAACTTTAGAAAGCCCTGCACTCTGCTTAAAAAGAAGCCAGGTGCAATGACTTTCCAAAGAGTCCGCTTTCTGTCTGCCTTGTGGCCAGCTGCCTCTTTACGGTAAAGAGGCACTTGCATTTTTAAGAGTGGAATAATGTGAACAAGAGTCCACCGCTTGTGACCTCACCAACAACTGAAACATCTTTAAACATGCCTTGCAAGCTGCCTGCTGGTTTACAGGGTGAAATAAGAATACTGTACATTCTATGTTTTTTGCAACTGATTCTAGCAAGTTGAAATAGGCACAGGTCTGCATGCCCTCCCTCTATTCATCTGCTACATAGGTGAGCCTACTTTTGATTGAGATTGTAACTGGTGGTGTTAACCATGCACTCACTTTTAGAGATGAGCTGTTAGCAGAGGAACGCTGACATTTTGATGGGGTGATAGGTCACTAGGGGGATTTTAAATACATACAAAACATTAAACATGCAGCTGCTTTATTAAAGTATAAAGGGCTTTTACTAACCACATGTAGTTTCTGCTCACGTTGTCACCTGTCATGCCATCGGTTCCCCGGAAGAGCTTTGAATGTCTTGTTCTAGGGTGAGGAGAGAAAAAATTAAAATAATAATATTTAGTTTACAATCACACCAGCGTTTTCCATGAGACATTTCAAACAGAGGACTGCAAAGTCTCCCTAGAAACTACATTAGCAGAAATGCATTGCTAGACTCTGAGAACTTTTTAAACCACCAGTGCAATATTCATGCTCACCTTGTGCTTTTTACATTTCATGGAGAAATTTTCCTCAATGAGCACACAGTCTGCAAGGAAAAGAACGGAACATGAATCGATGCCAGTGATTCATCCAAAAGGTTGATCAGCCCGCACATGTTCAGGCTTAACGGATGTAATAACAGCCTGCCGCAGACCACAAAAGAGTTATTTACAGTAAATACACGGATGCGCGCGCACACATCAACTCACACACACCAACACAAAGCACTACTAGTGGGTGTATTCAACATAATATTGTGAGTACGAGTTATTATGTTAAGAAAATACAGCACATTCTGAAAGTTCGTGGAAAAATGAATCTCTTCTACTGCACCAAATAGAACAACTCCTCTTCATATCAGTGCTAATCTGTCAATCAACAGAGTCAGTCAGATTAAGACATGCTTGTTGCAAGGATGCAGGAGTCAGATGTTAGAAGCAGCTGGGGACAGGCAGTGTAAAGATAAAAGAAGTCAACAAAGCCACACACATTGTGCCTGTACACACAAGAAAGGATCGGACAAGATAAAGACTTGTACTTTGATCCCTTTCCCCCTTGGGCTGGGTGTAGGTGAAGGGCAGAAGGCAGGACTTACCCGACTCTAGCGCACATCTGTAGTGATACTTGTTGGGACAGCCCTTGAAGAAGCAGCCCAAGGTGGCACCTGGTTTGCGGCAGCCAGAGCACATCTAAAAACACCACCGGATAAGATTTCAGTCTTAACCAGGGTGTCTGCACGTTTCATCAAGGTAAATTGAAGACTTTTCAACACCTTGTTACTGCCAGTTATTATGAAATATAAGACCGATTTCACCACGGAAATGAATGTGAAAATGAAAAACAAAAGTCAACAAGTCAATCACATGATCAAATGACCAATGGCGGAACTGGCAAACATTAATAATAAATTTCCTGCATCTATCGAGAATTATGACTAACAGATATCTCCTTTGTGTAACAACACACTCAGATTACAAGATTAGACTGCAGCTTTACCGTCTCCTGGGCCACCTTGACAACCTCCTCCAGCCCGTAGACCTTGCCCTTCACGAGGAAGACGCCTGCAGACCAGATTACGCAGTCTTCATGGAGCCAGTACTCGCAGGACTCCAGGGGCACCACGGGCGGGCTGTACCAGTCCTCCACAGCTGCAGAGCCGGCATCCGGCCTGGACCGCTTAGCCGCAGGGCTGCCAGGAATGTAACCGTCGCTGGTCCACGGGTGGCTCCCCAACAGGTCTTTCTGCTTCAGCTGAGATCCCGGTCTGAGGGGCCATGGTGCCGGCGTACGGGTGCACTTCCTCCCCCTGCCTCTCACGCTGCAGGAGGAAGAGTCAGAATCGCTGTAGTCCTCCTCGTCTTCTTTGAGGCCCGGCGTGTTGGCTGCTGTTTTGGCACAGGGTTGGTAGCCCTCAGGGTAGTAAGGGCCATGGAGGTCCCCCAAGTCCATGGCGTTGGCCGACTTTCCACACAGGCAGCAGACAAGAGAGCGCTGGTGCTGGCTGTGGGTGGAGGCCCGGCCCAGCTGCAGACAAGAGGTGCTGGGTACGACTCCGGACATGAAGCCTCCAGAGTGGCCCTGCTGCTGCTGGCCCTTCTTGTGCTGTGGCTTCACCTCCTCAGGGTAGTTGATTATAGTACACAGTGATGGAGATGACTGCTTGCGCTCCACATGGATGAATGGAGAGAAAGTGTCTAACCTCAGGTCCCTTTTCTCTTCCTTGTAGTTGACGTACTTCAACTTGATCTCTGGCTCGTTGGGGAAGAACACGTAGGACGACTGGCTAGGTTTGTATTTCTTTCTTCTCCTCTTGGGAGGGTGAGACGCCTTCATCTTGGCAGTGGGAGATCTTTTTCTACCTGTAGCCTTGCCTTTACACTTGGAGGGGCTTTTCTTTGGAGATTTTGGTGGTGGGGAAATTCTTGCCACATGAATCTCTGGTGAGGGATCAGGTTGAGGAATATGCTCTGGCTCTTTCTTTAACTTTTTGCATACAGCAAACTGAGGACTTGACTCTGGCGAGGGTTCGGGATGTGAAATTTGCTCTGTTTTCTTCTTTGACTTTGTGTGAACAGCACAGTTGGGGCTAGCCTGTGGTGAGTGTTCGGGGTGTGAAAAATCCTCTGGCTCTTTCTTTGACTTCTTGTGTACAGCGAACTGAGGGCTTGACATTTTTGGGGGTGTGCTGTTATGTGAGCTTTTGGAATTATTGATGATTTCAGAATCTGAGGTAGACTCTTTGCAACTGTCAGTGTTAATGCTGTTAGTTTTACCCCTTTTCAGCGAGGTTGCTGCTTTTAGTTTCTTCTTTTTCACAGAGATAGACACTTTCACCCTGCCTTTCTTTTTTCCTACCAATGAGGTGTCATTCTTCTTAGGACTGGCTAAATTAGAAACACTAGCTGTGGTTTGAAAGGCCTTGGCTTTCTTACCGGTGTGTATGCATCCTGACACTTTATACCTGCTGGGATTGATGTTCATGACTATGGCCTCTAACTTTGTCCCTCTGCCAGAACGCACTGGCAATTTCTTTCTTTTTAAAGTCCTCTGTAGTGCCCTTGTATTCCCGTTCATGTGAGGAATTACACTCTTCTTCTTGGGTTTCTCTTCTAAAACATTTGACAGAAAATCGCCATCATCTGTCAAGTCAATCATAGGCTCCAAAACTGCCTTGCGTCTACGGACTGGCTGCTTGTGTTCATTGCTGGTATCTAACCTTGGCGTACTATCGCTGCTGCTAGACCTTGGACCAGGGACAGAAGGCTCGATGGGCCCTTCTCTATTCGGGCCATCCCACACAGCCTCATCGGCCGCCTCTAGAAAAGAGTTGTCGCCGCTGGGCGAACTGGAGGCCTGAGGCAGGATGAACACATCCTCCACGTCGTCCAGTGAGGTAGCGGAGGGGGAGACGGGGTCCTCCAGAGGACTGATGTACTCCCTGCTCAGTGAACACAGGTCTCTAGCACCCACGCTGTCATGGATGACCACTGGCTCCTGTGTTCTAGAGATGAGGAAAAGCACCTCAGAGCCCCCCCTGTCCTGATACTCCCCTGAAACAGGGGTGAGGGTCTCTGGTGAGGATTCAACACAGGCTCCCGAACCCGACCAGCTATCACCCTGACCATTTTCCAAGCCCCTACCATTTTCTGTATCCCGGGAAAGGCTGTGTTCCACTCCGCCTTGTAGAGATTTATCCATGTCCCCATCACTGGAAACGACTCCACCGTTGAACTCATGAGACTGCTGTGTTAGACATACTCCCATATCATCTTCTTCCCCCACTTGAGCCTGAGACAAGGACTGAAAAAGTTCTGTCTGTGTGGCAAGGTCCATAGGCCCGTTAACCTGCTCTAAGTAGTGCTGGCTCAGTACGTAGCCAGTCTCCCCGATCCCTTTCTCTGAGTCACAGGGAGGGTGGAGGGAGAACCTGCTGATAGACGGTACGCCATACAGCGGCGAATGCTGAGATAGAGAGTCATGAGTGGAGAAGACGTGAGACCTGCTCACATAGGAGAGGGTGACCGTAGTGTTGGAGAAGGCATTGTCTGGTTGAATTTGATCCCCTGATTGGAGCCTGATGTCCGAGGAGGCGGTCTCTGAGAAGGGTAGTCCAGTTCTGCTGGTCCCAGAGTTTGGGTACCAGCTGGGGTTCTTGACCATCCGTAGGGCCTCGAGGGAGTTGGCGTTGAGGACACATTCCTCACCTTTCCTGGTCAGGTCGATCACAGTGGGGATGCTGGAGGCGGAGAGGTCTTGGGGTTGTAGTTCATCTAAGCTCCCGGGTGGCTGCTCCATAACAACTGCAACGGATGGAGAAGAGAAAAGAAGCTTAATGATAAGATTCGCTGAGTCGGGCTTACCAATACTTATAAGCAGGAATGTAGTGGAGGGTAAACCCACTTAAACTCAGTTTATCCACAGAATAGTGTTTCCCCACCTTTTCAGGCTGACATCAATCTGTATACACACCACAGTAATAAGTATCAAACTGATGCAAGTTATGTGAGGATGAGGCCTTCAAAGGAAAAAGCATAGAATCAACGGTTTAATGAAAATATAAATGTTGTGTTTATATTGGTGACTGTTTGCTTTATTATGACCACCGACTGGAGGTCATAGTTCACCCACCTTTTAATGTACCACTGCATCACTCCTTGCAGCTGTGTCGCAATATACTTGATTTACGTCACCTGCCGGTAAAATGCGTTTTACCACAGTTTTTTGTTTTGTTTTTACAAGCAGAAAGTTTAACCAGGTCACGTTCATATTAGCTAAGGGGAAGTGACGTGTGCTTGAATACAAAACAAGGCTGACAGACTGATAACTAATGTTATAGCTTATTTCCACTGTACATAAATGTTGAGCCATTTGACAGTATATAGTTGACTGGGACGTCCCATGACGGAAGGGGCTTTACAAAATATTTACAAACAACGTGAACAGTTAAGGGTCGCTAACGTTAGCTAGCTTAGCCACAGCTAACGTTAGCTAGCTAGGCCCGGTTTAGCCCCAATAACGTTCCGTTCTCTCTTGCATGGAGAGAAGGGCACGTTAAACTCCATTCAATATCTGGCAATTTAACGTGGCCTTACTTAACGACAAAGGTACAAAGCTCGCAGAACATGACTTAGCAGCTTTTACTGACCGACAGGACCCACGCTTCAATTCGGCACGACTTGATCCCCCAGGAGCGCTTTCTTTCGATAAAATGTCAACTTATATAGTATTGGTTCACGCTGTTCGCTACCGCCAACGACGGCGCTAACGTTATTTTGGTGCAAGAAGATTGAGTGAACAGGCGAACCAATTTTAAAACGTGAAATGTTACTTCAGTAAGTGCTTCTCGGTGTATAGGATGTATGCCGAATTGAAGGGTGGGTCATAACAGTTTAGAAAGCTCTAAGTTGTGCTCTGCCATTTGTGTAAGTTCGCCGATAAGCAAGGCAGTATTAAACTGACAGATATTTACATGGAGTTTGGCGACCCGTTCTCTCCATTAAAGAGAACGGGACGTATCGGGGCTAGGCCCGGCTGGATGAAACAAAGACAGAGCGGAGCCGATCAAAACTTACCCGGACGGGACAGATCGGAGGGTTTTCAAGAATCTGCCCCACCCTGCATCTCTTTCAAGAACTCACCAGACCCTAACTCGTCTACAAAAAAACTACAAATAAGAGAAACCCCCAAATTAAATAAATATCCACACACTTTCCATGAACACACTATTCTGATAGCAGCAGTGTCAAGTTAGCTAGAATATGAACCAGAATTTCCGAATACAACCTTCAAAATAAAACTGATTGACGAACGTGTGTTTCAATGTTTTTTGAGTAATACAAAGTACAAAAGTGAAAATAAAGAATGCATTTTTAAGGATAAATCTGTAGTAAATTAAATTACAAATGCACAATTACTCCCAAGGTCAACAGAATGGCGGTCCCTGGGAGTGCCTGGGTTCAAGTCGGTCAGAATAAGCTGCCACTGATGTCATCGACTAATTTGGGAATATGTTATTTTATTACTTCCGGTCGTGTTCTAGCTAACTCTGGGTGGCTTGACACTACTCTGATAACAGCAGTGGAGCAGTTGTCACTCAGTGAGGCATCATGGGAGACAAGTGACGGACTTGCCGCTCCAATCTAACTATTATTCACTGTCAAAGAACATTTATATAATTTTCTTATGATTTATAAACTAATTCCTAAATTATACACTTTGCTTCTTGTATTACAGACAGTTTCAGATGATCATTTCAGGCCAAATACTTTAACTTAAAGGCCCTGTTGCCCTGTTTTCTTCCCTTCCCCTTTCTTTAGGTACTAGCGGCCCGTGTAAAATTGACCATGAAAGTCGCTCAATTCAGATCAAATTCAGACAACCAAAGGATTTCAGCGCGAAACTTTCAGGACATGTAAAGAGCTCCCCGCCGGGTGACCTAACGGACGTGCGGGACTGTGAAATTGAGGCTTCTGCTCCGTGATAGGCTGAAATTGATAAGTTTCAGCGCAATTTCACCTGAGATGGCCAAGCTATGAAGCACATGATGTCACGATGCGATGAAGTCAAGATGCGATGATGTCACGATGCGATGATGTCACGATGCATGATATCACGATGGATGCGATGATGTCACAATGTCATGATGTGATGATGTCACAATGTGATGTCATGATGTGATGATGTCACAATGTCCTGATGTGATGATGTCATGATGTGATGATGTGCTCCGTGATACGCTGAAATTGAAGCTTCTGCTCCGTGATAGGCTGAAATTGATAACAGTCCCGCACGGCCCCAAAGACAAAAATGATGTTAAATGGCCAAGCTGTGGCTGGAGAAAATGTCTGTGTGCACGCGCATAGCCCAAATAAGGGCATAGTGCTCCGTGATATGCTGAAATTGAGGCTCCGTGATAGGCTGAAATTGATAACAGTCCCGCACGGCCCCAAAGACAAAAATGAAAATTCTGGCTCCGTTAGGTCACCCGGCGGGGAGCTCTTTACATGCGCGATTGCACCTGAGATGGCCAAACTATGGGTGAACAAAATTATCTCTTTCTCTCTTTTATTATAGTGGAAAACTCCAAAGAGTCACTTCCTTTAAGAAAAATAACTATAGTAACCCCATAATAAATTTTAAAAGGATACCATACAAACATCACAACAAACCTATAAACTATGTGTAATATCATAGCATAGGAGATTAAAAAAGGTCACTACAAACATACTGTAAGTCCCTATAGGGACATTACAGTGATACTATAGATTTTAAAAATACTTTAGACACACTGTAATATTATATAGGGAATAGCAATATTATAGAAATATTAGTCATTTTTCATCCAGGTTTATTTCAGGACAGAGTTAAGCCCAATTCCTGAAAAGTGAGATAGAAACAATCTAAAACCCAGAATGAAAAAGAGAAATCACATATGCTATTCATTCAGATCTTACAAACACTTAAGTCAATATTTATGAATGCCAAGAAATCTCTCCCAAAGGTAGAAAGCAGAACCAAAGCTATAATCTGTGATGTAGTGAACACATGAAATATAGGGCCTAATTTATAAAAGCTTCTCAACTACAAAGTATGTACTCATGACCAAATCCAAGCAAAGCTGTAATTTATGGGAAATTCATCTTAATGCCAAAACCAGTGGGCTACATTTCTCCAACTTTCAGGGATACATCCAAAGCTGAAATGAAATTTCTAGCATTATCCAAAGTATGAATTCCAGAGCTCTTATCATGTTCTTTCAAATGATAGTAAGGTAGAATCAAGGGCAGAGTCAAAGCTCATGGATTTGTAGACCAACTTTGTTGCTGTAGGATATTTGTTACATATTTCTGTCCAAATGAGCGTTACCTGTTGAGACTTGGCTCTGCTGTTTCTAGCACTGGAAGAGACATGTTCATGTTCTGCACTGTCCAGGATCACAGGAGTAATGTAGTGTAGATACATTCTGTATCTGGTAAACTACTGGTTCAATTGTTTTCTCTTCAGACAGTTGGGTCCCTTTTGATGTACCAACATTAGATCAAGATGTCTACGCTTGTCATTTTAGCTTTATGCAAGATATGATCAATTACAACCAAGTATGATTACAATGTGGAAGGATGGCAAAGCAACACGGAAACCTCAAAGTAGTCACACGAGGGACAGGGTGCAAAAATATTTATTGCTAATAAACCTGTAGTCAGTTGGTGTATATCTGCTTTATATTTACAATAATAGAGTACAGAGGAATGGGAATGTGAGACAAAAATCCAAAACATTTAAATAAATACAAAGGGACTGCCACTGAACAAGACTACAAACATAACTCCAACAACTCCTATACAGTTGGACCGATGATTGCAGTGAGAAAAAAAAACCTATATAAATTTTCATATATATATCTATATTATAATCAGTGAATCCCATCCATATGCATTCAGCAGTTGCCTTTCCATGGGTATGCTAAGATTGATCCAAGGATTTCAGAAAACATCTATGATGTTAATCACCATTTAGAAGCTGACAAGTCAGGCGATGAAGCAACGTGGCAGATAGTTTACTTGTATAAGAACGCAGGCGAACATTTTTGTGCCATAGCTTGTTTATTGAGCAAGACTTCCATCTGTGCTGAAATGATAACGGAGTGGTGGGGAGATTCAATATGTGCGTACTGACCACACCTAGCCTAACGTGCAGGCCTGAAGGCCAAACTTGTTCCTACGGTTGGTTATGCAAGTATTATTCAATCATCAATATGTAGTTGTGTTTAGCCATTAAACAACACACTTAATCCTTTGGCTAGCAACACAGTCTATGGAGTTAAAACAGTAGCTTACACAGTCATGGTTTTAGTGTATGGATGATGCTCAATTAAAAACAGTACAGAGTATTTACAGTAAGACATGGCAACAAAAAATAAACAATACAAAAAAATTGTCACAGTAACTGAAGTGCATGGAATGCAAACTCTATAGACATGAAATTCAAACTTCATACCATGTTTCTTTTAATCATATACGACGTGTGTTTTGTGACCAGTGTGTAGTGTTACTAAATAAGTCATTACAGAGCTAAAATATAGTGGGCCTCTAAACATGCAGCAAGGTAGGTGGTCAGAACTCCTTAGTGTCTTTATTTTCAAACAGGTGGAGTCTCTGCTCGGCCGTCAGCCCTTCCTTTAGACTCTGGAGAGAGAAAGAGAAAAAGATGTTAACATTGACCACGACAAAGACAACTTCTTCTGGACAGTCGTGTTGTTCCTGAGCAGGCAGTGAAACTCAAGTGTTTCTCTCTTCAGTGAAACTGCAACAGTGCCAATCTACTGTCAACATGTAATTAAATATCTAGAGCATGGGTGAATGGAAGAATCAGATCCCAAACACCACGCTACATTTGATGCCAAAACCTTCTACACCCTGTGTGGCACTGGGTCTGTAAGCAACACACACATAAAAGTGATAGGGTGGCTAATGTGAGAGGACATAGATTAAAATTAAGAGGAGAACCATATCGACAGTCATTATTAAGCCCTGTGATATCTAAGGGAGACTGTCACTGGGAGAGCTGAATTCATTTGATCTTTGCCATCCTGCATCTGTGAAGTGGGACATTTGTGCATACTAATGTGAAATAGTGACGTAGTCAGATCTATTCAGTGCTTTAGAGGTGGAGAACAACAGGATGTGCTTGACGCCCGTGGGTGCGTCTGGTTTGGTTTACCTAAAGGAGAGGGCTAGGAGGCCTACACGTCCTCGGCAGCCCTAACTGTCCCAGGGCATGTCACGGTTCACAGACTGAGGACAGAAGGGGGAAACACACCAGCAAGTGTGTGTTAGACTACTATGGCGTTTACTTGTGCAGCACAATCCAAAATGATGAAGAGCGCAGTGTTTATGGATTCACAAAATGGTTCAATACTGCATGCAATTGCGCAGCTGACCTGTAGATGGCAGTATGCCACTTGAAACCACTTGTTTTCAGTCTTGCCGAGGTCTGTTGTGGTGCCTCTACTGGCAAAACACATCTAATTTCAAATAAGACTGCTCTTTCAGCTCAAAGTCACTTCAAGTGCTTAAGCGGCATGAGTTAATGGGTGATTAAGTTCAATGAGAGATACTAAAGAAAGCTTAGTGGGTTTTAAGATTGATTTGAGTCTTAAACGAACCCACCTTTGACCTCATGGTACGCTCTGAGCGTTTAGCTGCAGCAGCTGCCATCTTGAGGATGTCTGGGTTGCTTTTGGACTTCATGATATCTAGGGGGGAAAGTAGAGACTTTAATAGCCAATACTGCTGAATACGTGAGGAAAATGAGAACAGTATTTTTCTGTGTAAAGGTTTGTAAGCATAATGGTATGGATTTAATTTGCTGCAAAGTAAAATAAAGTGGTGTCAGAGCTCAAATACCGGGGGAAAAAACTGAGGAAGGGGTCTAGTAGTCAGGTATAGTGAATGACAGATTAGATGTTAGCGGTCACGTGGCATAAGGTGTGTTTTTCGTACCGTATCCTCCTCGCTCCCCCTCCTCCAGTGAGGGTTCCCCCAGTGCCTCATGAGCCAGCTGCAACTGGTCTCTGAGCCGGCCCAGATCCCGCTCTGCTTTGGCCTTGACGATACTCAGCTCTGTGTAGATGTCCTTGTACTTATCTGTTGTGTATTTCTTATCCTGCACACACATTATTTAGGGGTTGAGATGAAGGGTATACATTCATGTAATTTGCATCTCTCAGCCTTGATTTTGTGGATGTTCCCTGCTGAAAGTGCCTCTAGAGGCCTCTAGAGGAGGCGCCTCAGTGTGGGAGCGTCATCCTAATAGGAAAAACTCTTACTCTTTGGGCAGCCTGGAGTTCATCTTTCAGGGAGTTGATTTCCTGCTTCAGGTACTGGACCTCAGATTCCTTCACCCTCAGCATCACCTAGAAAACAAGATGAAAGATAATGTTGAAAACAAGGGCCGATCGGGCCTTTACCATCAGGGCTCCAGGACTTTGGAAGCTTAGGCTAAATCTCTTATATCTGTATCATCATTAAAATCACTTTTTAAAACTCACTTTTATAGACTTGCTTTTATGAGATGATCTCTTTTTAATTCTTTGCTTCCCTTTTTGTTTTACTTTTATGTTTCTTGCTTTGCTTCTGTAGATTTTTGCATGTGCTGTTGATTTTATCTTAGTCCTCTGTAAAGCACGTTATAGCTGTGTTTTGAAAAGTGCTATTCTACGGAAGAGGATTAGGGCCACATTTGATACATGTATTTGAGTTCTGAGTTTAAAGTCAGAAGTCTGAGTTTAAGGTCAGAAGTCTGAGTTTAAAGTCAGAATTCAAATACATTTTTCACATGTGGCCCTAATCCTCTTCCGTACTATGCAAATAAAGATTACTGTCATCATCATCATCATTTTCTGGCAGCAGAGTAGTAGCAATTAAGAACCGAGGTCCATTTCATGCACTTCAAATAACAAGACCCCTTTTTGATTATTCTCTTTGCCATGTGATGATGTGCATTTGCCAGATATGTTTTAGGATTAAAGTGACCCTACCTCTAACTCGTAGAGCTCTTTGCCCTGTATTGTGGCGCTTGTGTCTCCACCTCCATCCTCGCTGGTCATGGATCGCATCTTGGTGATCTCTGCTGCAAGACGGTTGTTCAGCTCCTAGAAACACAAGAAACTAAGTTTAGAGGGGGTTTCGTTGGCAGGGACCATGAAATAACTCTGTGTCACTCTGCTTTGTATATGACTGGTGTAAGCATGTAACGGTTTCCTTGAGTGAATATTTGTATGCGGGTGCGTTGTGTGTGCAAGTGAGCGACATGAGTGTGTATTGTAGTGTATGTGTCCGAGTGTGTGCACCTGGTTATGTGCGTTGAGCTCCTGGTTCTCTCTCTGACACTGCCTGAGGGCCTGCCTCTCGGCCTCCAGCGCCTGGGCCAGGTGGGCGTTCTCCAGGCACTTCTGGGAATACTGCTCCGACAACACCTCGATCTCCCGCTGGAATGAACACAGCTCCTCCCTGGAACACAACACGATAACATACAGAGAGAAAATCAAATGTCACCACATTGGATTTGGGACATAGAAAGAGGGTTCAAATATGGCTACAGTGGCATCATTCACTAATCCTTTAATATGTCCAGTCTAGTTCACCACTTGACCTTTAATGTCTAGACAGACCTGGAGCCAGAATGAGGTTTATCAAGATCTGATGAGGATCAGACGGGCTGAGACAGACATAATAACACAATGTCCCAAACACTGGACTGGAGCTGTGTCTGTAATTCCATGTTTTGCAGGGTCACATATTGCTACCTCAGCCACCAGTCACCTTGGTTACAGCTGGCAAGCTGTGGGCTAGCAGTCCTTTGCCCTGCCCTACTGAGATGGCTTTGGGTGAAGTTTCAAAGCAGGATCAGTAAGTGAGCCAGCAAACGCTGACAAACAATGGTTCTGGTTCATAGAAAGGGCTTCACTTGAATAAAGTGCTATTGAGTGTACTGTGTTATTACATTAGCATTTCAAGCTAACTTTCCCTTTTGAGCAGAGAAGAAAGTGGCTGACATAACGAAGAAAGATTCCACTTGATTTACTGCGCTAGCTTTTAACTACTCCTTTATTTTTGCTAATGGATCCTCATCTGTCAGATCCTAACACCTGCAGTTCCACAGGTGATGCCAAGTGACGTGTTACAGCACGCAGAAGACAGGCAGGTGAGCCGTAAACACCCAGTACATCCACACGTGTCACAACCAGTCATGAACAACAGCAGCAGAACCCAGTACCTCAGCATATTACTAGTACTTACACCAAATTAAATGAATAAATCATTCTTCCATCAAGTAAACGCAGAGAAGCCAGCAAGTTTGATTCAAGCTCACAATAAATCACATAAAGACTAGAGCTTTGAGATAACAGCTTCAACACTACACAATTCAACTGTGTGGCTTTACATGGAAGAATCTTTGATAAGGGAATACACCAAGTTTATGGAAGATTGGGCCATTGGTCATCTTACCTGCTAAGTGATGAGAACATAGAAACCAAAATCATCCATGTGTCCCCGGTAGATTGTTCACTCTGGTGCTCCATGCTAACTCTTTAGCATACACTACGTTGAGTGTTAGTAGACGACTAGCATTATCCAAAGTAGACTAAGCTTTAAGTAATAAAAACTTGTTAAAAAGTTGTTGGCCACGGTTTATTTTTGTAACTATTTCAGGTGAGCAACCACATATTCATCTGCTGCACAATGATTTTTAACTGTACAGTCTCCCATCGCCTACCATGTTCACTTCGTATGGACACAGAGGAAGTAGTCCCTGCTAGTTCAAAACAGCACATTGTTTTTGTATCATATTTTGTGTAAATTTTACCAATCTCCTACATAAAAGTGCCAGACCTGGCTGCATATCAGTTAAGATTACAAACCATTTAGTTTTAGAGTTGTTACTAGTTCTCATTTTCTCACTTAGATAATGCTAATCACAGACTATCACTCAACCTAGTGTATGCTTAAGTCTTACGGCTCAGATACACCGGGTGCGTTTCTGTTCCGTCCGTTTGTGTTGGAAGGGTTGGATCAGATACGCAACCATTTACTTCAATACAGCTGCTCCACTGGCCACGCACGCAGCACGTTGACCGATCTGCAACGGAGCCGGATCGGAGCCGAAACTTTGGAGATACGCATGGCTTCTATTTTTGTGAGACTACGCAGCAGTCTGTTGCGTAATTGAGCCATATAAATGTACTGTATATAAATGCCAAGATTTTGCTCATTATAGTCATTTATCATCATGTCAGTAAACAAAATAGAGGATACATGAACCAATGCCACTTAAATAAATGTTGGAGATGAGGTTATCTATGGATAGCCACTGAGAAGCCTTCTATTTGGCTACAATACGTCTACACCGTCAAAAAAAAAAGTTACATATGTACCCTATATATGGTACATTAATGTTCCTCACGGTACAACTTGTACCGGAACAAGAACGGACCTGGTGTAGCAGCTTAAAATGCTGTGCTGCAACAACTTCGGATACGCAAATGTTACGCATGCTGTGTAGTTTAGGCGTTAGCATGGAGCACAGCAGCCAATGATGTACTGGGGACACATGGATGATTTTGGTTCTCATCATTTAATAGGTAAACGGACCAACGGGCAAATCCTATTCCTTTAAGCTTGTTGGAGCAGGAGAGCTGATCTGGGATGACTGACCAGAAGCCCTCTGTCATAATGAGCTGAACATCAACACTGAGTCTGGAACAGAATTTATACTCAGAGGCTCTTGATCAAGAAGGGCCCTGGTCATAAATGCCATAACAGAGTACTGTAGCAGTGTAGGAAGCTTACTCGTGCTGTCTCTGAATCTCCTCTATGTCTGCATTCTCTGCGTTGCAGTTGGCCTTGCGAGCCTTGTCCAGCTCCTTCACCAACTCTGTCCGGTGGGCATTTTTCATTGCTTCAATCGCTAAGGCAACAGAAACAAAAAGCTTTATTGAGGAGAGAACAATCTGCAAACTCTTAAATGTTTAATTGTGTAACAGCATTATCACCAAAGTATGGTGGGCTAAAAATATGGCAGCAAGATCATGCATGCTTATGAAAACTAAATCACATTAGTGACAAATTCGCACTACAATAGTTTTACACTCTCGAGTCCCTTCAGAATTGTAACATTTAGTAATGTTTTCTTCAATTTAGACCAATGTTTTTCATCTGTGGTGCTACTTACCAGAGATGGTGGCTGCCGTCTCCTCTGCCAGCAGTCGCTCCTTCTCCTCATGCAGGTTCTCCAGCTCTCTCTGATGTTTCCGCTGCAGCTCGTCTATCACCTTTTGGTGGGACTCCTCCATGGCGGCAAAGCCCCTCTCACAGGTGGCCTATGAGACAGGAGGAAGATGTGGGGACAACAGTGAGTTCACAGATCATCTGGACAAGGACCAAAAGGTTATCCTGACCACGTGAGCTGAGCAGGAAAAACCCCTGGGCCCCAGAATATAAGCTAGTGCTGATCATCCGTTTAATGACAGCGAACAACCGGCAAGCTACAGCCTGTTAGCCATGAGCAAGATGAGCCTGTGTGAGTACAAAACGGGTTAAGAGAAATGGCAGAATACACAACATGTTGAAGGAATGCGTAGGCAATAAGAGAGGTGGGTGTAAGAAAGTATGTGCTGCCATTTCCCGTGCACAGTAAAATCATTCATCCACCGACAGGTTTTTGCTATGTAAACTTCTAACCACACCCATAAAATGCTTATTACAAATTTAGTTAATATCTGGTTGAATAGTGTCTGCAGTCTACAGCTAATGTGCAAATCATAATCTGTCTGAGTCAAATCTTTGATGGAATGTAGGGTTAAGCTGATGCCCTAATACAATCATGAATAGCTGGGCCTGAGCTTCTGGGGGGAAAGCTGGGACACTGGAATCAAATGTATCTCCAGCATAGGGCATTTTCGGCAAGCCTGTCTGTGTCAAATGAGGCAAGCTTGCACTGACACCTTTGGGCGGTATGGAGAAAGGGGAGCAAGAGGGTAATCCTGATCAACACGCTTTTAGAAAGGGCCATTCACAATGCTATTATAATTACAGTGCAAGTTTCCACAAGAGGGGATTTGAATGGCCTTCCGACTAGCCCGACCCGAAAACTAGTCCTACTTCCGTCCTCTATTCACTGCCACTAATCTGAGTACTCAGTCAACGGTGCTGCCCTGGCCAGCGTTCCCTCACTCTGTCTCAATCTAACTACAGCCAAAATGGGGAACTGTAGGCCTAGCCTGTTTTCACAGGGATAAAACCCTGAGAGCTCAGAGTGGCCCAGGAACCTACTGTGAGAGACTGAACTAGCCAATTCTCCCCCACTGGGCATATGGAAACTTCCTGCATCAGAGCAAGAAGCACCTGTACTTTATTTAGATACATGTTAGGCTATGTAGCTTGTGTGTAAAAGCTTATACCCCGTTTAAATAGTGTAATGGGATGGCTTGTACTCACTACTCTGACGTTTCAGACTATTTAGGTAGCTTATAATGGAGGGGAAGGCTAATTAAGTGCAATGTTTAAGACGTGCTGAATATTTGAACATCTAACACACACTGTTCAAGAATGGACTATTGGCAACAATCACTGTTCAAAAATCATTTAAAGCTTTAAGAGTATTGATCTTTGTTTCACATAGGCCCCCTTTACACCTGACATTAAAATATCCAGATTGTATCTAGATATGACTTAGCTGGATTACACTTTAGGTACACCACAGGCAATAGCTGATGAAAGGGTAGTTTTATGCAGCTGCTGTCCTTACAATTAATAGTTTCATCAGACCAAATGGACAGCTGACATCTAGCTTCATTTGCTCCCCATCAATGAGTATCCTGACTATACATTTTGATACGTTAGTTTTAAGTTAAGTTTGTTTTTAAGTTAATCAGAGTTGCTTTGCGTGACCATCCTAACTGAATCTGCATGCCAATGTTTATTTCAGTTATTGTAGTTGTGTGGCTTAGAGATGCAACTGCATTTACACCTTGTTGTTAATGTGGCCAAAATGCATCTCTGAATACCTCTGGAGGTGGTTTGGGTGATCAGATCTTCAATGCATCTTGGGTACACTTACACCTAGATTTCATGCATTTTGCTCTATCCAAATACAATTCCATCACCCAGGATGCATCTACATGCCAGGTGTAAAGAGGGTCATAGATGAGATCACTTACTATCATTACTTGCATTGTGATACAAATGATCTCAACTAACCTACACTAACAGTGTAATATAAATAGGACTAGAATAGGTAAACCTATTTCTGTCAAAAACAATGACTTCAATCAATATGCACAAAATAATAATGTACATATGCGATAACAGACAGCCCTTTGTTAAGTTGAAATGTTATGTCATACATTGTTAATCGGAGACAAAAGGAGGAAAATTAAACAATAAGTCAGTAGAAACAGCCAAAGGAAAAGAGAGCAGACCCATACAAATTAAACTCATTCATCTGAATTGATAAATTACATTTTTGGTTCTAAATACTTAAATGCTTGGAAAATGTTAAAAAGGGTCAACTCTTTGCCCATAGCACTTTTGCACCATGGCGGAGTAAAAGGGTTAGATTAATAAGCACATTGAACTAACAGCAGAGGAACTCATTTCACAAGGGTATAGATTCAGACGACTTGTAGTGGTGACAGAATCTGATAGCTTCTGTTTAAATTTTCACATAGCTGATCTAACTTTTCGGTTACTGAAGATTCTACAATTGATGGTGATGAAAATTCAACAAAATGGGTTCCTCAGTACACAACTACAGCAGCATCAACAATCACATGCACTTAAAGGAGGTTAGTTGTCATGCAACACTGAAGAAAACTGGTTTACAGAACAAAGAGCGGGAGTGAGGTGAGCGAGGTTAGGAAGGCAAGTAGGGGTTGGGGAAGGAAGAGGATCTGGGAATGCCACAAAGGAACACAAGGCATCACGGATGGAGGATGGCAAGGACAAGGAGCGCTTCCACCTTCAGATTTTCCAGGTCTTTCTCGTATTTCAGCCGTAGAGTCGTTACGTCTCCCTGTTCTTCACGTCGCCTCATCTCTTCGGTCATGACTGAGACTTGGGTCACCAGCTCTTGAATGCGTTCCTTGAGATTAGATGTTGGGTACGAGGCAGGATGTGTTGGTCTATCCATGGCCTCGTCTGCAGAGTTCCTGTCTGGGTTTACTGGAGTTACAACGCTCCTCAGCTCTTCCATCTCCTGGTCAAACTTCTCCATGAGAACATTCCTTTCCATCTCATGCTTCTTCTTCAGGTTCTCCATGCAGATAGTCAGTGAGTCCATTTCTTTCACATTTTCTTCTGAACGGAGGCGCAGTGTCTCGCTGGCCTTGGCAACTTCCTGCCTCAGCTTTTTGGCTTCCTGCTCGTAGACATCTTTGACCTCCCGCAGCTCCTTCCTGTGCCTTGCTATCATGTCTTGAAGCTCAATGGTTTTATCCAATGAGTCTATGGGCTCTCCTTCAATCTGAATGAAAGTTTGTGGCCCTGTGTCAATTCTCAATGGCGCTTCAGATAGTCGATTCTGAAGATCTGCCAGTTTGGATTGGAGATCTCTGGTAAGTTCTCTCAATTTAGAACAGTTTACACAATCGAAGCTACCAATCTGAATTTCCGCCTGTTTTTGCTTTAGCTCTTTCTCATGTTGGAATTTCAGCCTAATGATGACATAAGACACGTAAGCTTCTCTAAGGGCATCAAGCAGATATTCAGAACCCTGTTTACGTTCACTGCCAGAATCAAAGCTCGCTAGAGCCAAGGACAGGAGCTTGCCATCTTTTGACAACTTCACAGTGGAGGCAATTTGCTTCAAATAATATACCTTCGCTTCCAAGGTTTCTGTTAAGTCTTTTAGAATGAGAGTATTTGTTTCATTATCAAGCCAGCTATACATATTTGAAAGGTCTGGCTCTGTCCCTGCCATCTCGTTATCAACTTCAATTTTTGCTTGTGGACAAATCCTACTAATCAAAAGCATCATGCTCTTCTCTGCCATAATGCGTTCTGCCACACGCCTTTCACAACTTTCTCCCTCATTTTCTTGTGGCCTCATTTCAATAGTACTCAGCAGCTGGCTCCAGAACTCTCCCTCCAATACCAACCTCTTCATGTCTTTTTGACTCACACAGAATAGCTCCTCTTTGGAAGAACCAAGGTAATCTGTGACAAGTAAAGTGCTTTTTAAATCACTGAGCATTTTCTCTACATTAACATCTACCTTTGCTAACATCGCTAATACCTGATTAAGCGCCTCAGACTTCATCTCAATCTCTTCTACTACTTGCTCAATATGTCCCCCATCAGCAACCTGCTTCTCACCTGACTGAATCAACTCTTCACTAACATGCGCTGTCTTTTCACCCCTACCTGCTTTCATTTCTACCTCCAACTTCTCTCGTAACATCCTTATTTCGTTTTCTGCTTCTTTTAGTTTCTGACTACGGACTCTCTCAGATTCCTGGTTTCGAGTGATTAGTTCACTGTTCTGGGCTTCAAGTTCCATACAGCGCTGCTCTGTAGACTGGAGGTTTGCTTCTCTCTCAAATAACTTTGCTTCTGAGGCTTCGAGTAGCTCTTTGAGTTGCTCTATCTCCAGTTGTGACTCATCGTCCTCATAAGATGCCACCTGGAATCCCAGACCTTTCAGCGTGGCCTCTTTCAAATGCAGTTTCTTCTCTGTGTCCTTTAGGGTGTTTCCAAGCTCCTCCAAGGTCACCAGAGCTTCATGAAGCCTCAGGGATTTCTCATTCAACTCCCTCTCATAATACTCTCTGTCTATGGCATTTGCCTGGTTCTCAGCCAGTTCAGTCTTCAATCTGTTAAGCTCCTCCATGACGAGATGGTGCTGTTTGCCACCCTGCAGGTCGATCAGCTCGGCTTTCAGTCTGTCTATTTCTCTGTCAGCCTCAGTAAGCTGGTTCACTATCTCCTGACATCGTTGGTTCAGTGCCCCGTTTTCACTGGTTAACAACTCAACTCTCTGGGAGAGCATTCCAACAGTCATCTCGTTTGTTTCTGAATGGTTTTCGATTTTTGAGAGAGGGCCGTAAGGATTTTTTAGGCTTTCAAAATTTTGCTTCTGAACCTTCCCCACCATATCCTCCATGGTTAGGAGACGGGCTTCGTAGTCACGGATGCTTTCTCCTGCAATAGCTAAACTCTTTTTTATAGTTTCATTTTCTAACTCCTGTTGACATTTCCAGGTCTCCAAGAGCTTCTGAAATTGACTTTTTTCTGCTATCTCCTGGCTACAGCTATGTGATCGCAACAATTTCATCAGCCCCTTAAGAGTCAGAGGTTTACCAGTCATCAAGTCCTCTAGTTCTTGAATCTGCTCTGTGCTATCCTGGAGCAAGAAGCTAACTGTCTTTTGGACAGGTTCTGGGGGAGGGCTTTCCAGAATGGATGTTTTTTGGGGTTCGGAAAAGTAAGGCTCCTTGATGGAGAGGTGAGAAAGCGAGAGGCCAAGCTGTGCCTGCATATTGCGCTTTTTCAGCTCTTGCAGCTGCAGGAGCTCTTTGGTCTCCTGGTACTTCTTTGTTAAGCTCTGTGCTTGAGAACTAACCAGTTCTGGCCTCTTCGTCTGGGGCGTCAGATCAGCCTCCAGACCCAAAGGGTGCTCCAGCTTGGAAAAGGGGACCAGACAGTTGGTTAACACACAGCAGGGGAGACACAAGCTTGCTAATTGTTTTCAGCGTCATCTACCAATCATTTCCCCCCAATTTCTCTCAAAATGTGACATTACATTTAACATCCCCACATGATAAGGTCAAATTATATAGATGAATATAATGATTCAAAACATTATTATTCAACTCTCCTTAGGTCTAAATGGTGTGAATTAAAAGCATAGGAAAGAGATTTAATAGCCATGGTTAGTTAATCACGACAGAGCATGCACATTAAATGGTTAAAAGTTATTTCATGAGGTAAGTAATGCAATATTAGTTTCAGCTGGATGGTTTTCTTAGGGATGGAAGGCATACCAGGTCCTACAAACATGTTTTGTTCCAAGCTCATGTCTTGCACCACACAGATCTTTTTCCTCAGTAGAGATGTTGAATTGTGTGTACCCAACTTAAGTGTAACGTTCAAACACACTTTCCAAATATCTATATGGTTTCACCGTAACCTTAAATGTGCATTGAAATTTAATATTTCTACAACAAAAAGCAACACAAAAATGACACTCTATATTCCTAAGAATCACAGGAATACCTAACATAAAATCAACTCATGGAAAAGTCAGAATGTAATCCATCTACAAAAGTAATCATTCAGCCTTACTATAACAAACACATCCACACATCCACACACAAATATCAGAGGAACAAAACTCATCTAAGCCATGACATAGCTGACAATATTTGTTAAAACAAAAAAATGGATGTCTACATAGCAGTTAATAGAAAATGAGAATCTGACTTCCATGCAAATAATTAGAAAACAAGCCAAGAGGTTATTCATCATACATTTCAAGCGAAACATTTCAACAGCTGAAGCTATTATGTCATTAACAACAGCAACCACGAAACTGGAAATTGGACTTCTTTTGTCCACAATCAACTGATTATTCAATATATAACTGCTAGCATGAGTTCATGACTTCTATACAACATAGACCTATCAAATAGAAAAAAGAGATTCACTAGTAGAAGCCAAAGTAGTAATAAGATCTCAATGTTTTTCTTCACATGCAATGAACTCATGCAAAGGCACATACTGTAGCCGTTTTGAAGCTTTGATGTCAGTTTGTTTGATGTTTTCTTACAATAAAATACAACATGCAAAGGATGTTACAAAATGGAGGGAAAATACTGCTCAGTTGAGAACATAGGCATAAACTCTACAACAGGACTTCCTATGATAGTAGAGTATTGTCCAGTACAGTGCAGCACAACGCTGAGTACATAGAGGCTTGTAATCTAGTGACTCACCGGAGAGATGTAACCTGTCCGGATATCCTGCTCTCTCTCCAGAGCTGTTCTCAGTTGGAGCTCCAGCTCCTGCTTGTGCTGGTTGGAGTCAACGAGCTGATGGTGACAGCTCTCCAACTGTGCCTTCAGGTCTTCTACCTGGAAGAGCAGCAGGCAATGTAGAATGTTGGTAACAGAAAAAGAGTCACTCAGTTTTACACAATTCTACAATCTCCACTACACATAGTGTGTAAACGTACCCCTTTCTTGTAACTCTCCAATAGTTTCTCCAGCTCTGCTGCCTCTCTGGAGTGCATTGTTGAAGGCAGGGGCACCCTCCTCTCCTCCCGTATGGGGGTCTTCTCCACCTGTTGCCAGTGCTGTTCAATCACTTCCTCCACCCTCTGCTGCCTCTCCAAAGATACGGGACCTCCTGAATCAGGCCCTGTGTGTCCATCTCCCTCTCCACCATCATAGTCCATCTTCCCTACCTCGCCGATGGTTGGAGGCTCCGCTGATGTGCTGGTCACAGTCTCGTACCTCCTCCGCCTCTCCTCCCTTCTCCTACTTCGCTCGAGGTCTCCCAGGTCTGCCTGCAGGCCCTCGGCCTCCTGGGCCCGTTGCTGAGCCAGGGCCTGGGCGATGGGCCTGAACTCTGCCCAGTCAAAGGTCTTAGACCGGCCTTCCCTTCTACGTTCGCGTGCCCGGCTCTTTTTGAGGCCAGGAGTGGAATCTCTCTCCACAGACGAGGCCTCGGAAGAAGGAGAGTCCTGTGTCACATCTGGCCTAACCAGACCCTCCAGAGGAGAGAAGGAGCCATGATCCTCAGTCGAGCTGAAAGGCAGTAAAAAAATAAAAGGCAGACAAGTAATTTTTCAGTAAATTGTAGCTATTCTGAAGTACCCATTGTCCAACTCCCAAATTATGCTCTTGGGATGACTGAATCCTCAAACATCTTTTCAACAAAAGTCTGGATTAAAGAATAAACATCATGGTTGATTAATGTGTGCAATAGTGTTGATATGATTATACTGACCTTGCCACATCGGGGGCAGTGGAGGGTCTGACATTCTTCATGACTGCCTGGATCCAGTTCCTACGTATACCTGCCGTCATGGCTGACAGAGTGTGCACTCCCTCCTGGGTCTGAAGATTTAGAAGCACCATGAGATATAAAGGTCAAGGCTAAATGGGGGAAGACATGCACTTTTTCATATGCTAAAATAACAACCCAAATAAATGGCCATGCACAGCAACAAAATCTGTACTTTATGAGAATGCAATGCCTCTTACGTGTATTTGGAAACCATAGTTGCGTTGAGCCTGGTATTCGGTTACATTGTAGCAAGTAGACAGGTCAATCTCACCATCCAGGTCGGAAGCCTGTGGTAATACAAATATGAGATACGTGACAAACATTAAATGTAACACACAAAATTGTTCAAAAGAAGAAAATGCAATAACTGCTGACATAAAACGAATGACAGGTCACCTCCTCAGCGATGGAGTCCTTGTAGTATCGCAAGCTGTGATCTGTCAGCACAAACCAATATTTCTTCCACTGCCGAGAGGAGAGGAAAAAGAGAAAGTTGGGTTACACAAAGGCAGAGTTATGTCATAGCAATCATGCACATCTAAAAGGAGCATATAACTGTCATCTAGAGCGCTGAAAACCTGATGAGTTACTGAGAAATTAAGAATTAGTCACATATATTATCGAATACTCCCTCAGTCAGTGAAACCTGCTCTAGGATGCGGTAGAGTGCGCAACTACTGACACCCTCCCTCTCCATATATCATATAAAGATGCATGTCAAAAGCATTCAGGCCCCACCCAGGTCTTTTAACTGTTCTCCATTGAAGCTTCAACATCAAAGTCTGACCAGACCTCTTTAAAGGCCATAGAATGCTACAGACATTCAAAAGTGCTTTAGGTGGACAGTTCAGATGCTGTTTGAACTAGCTACTGACTCCCTTCTTTGAAGACTCCATCACTCCCATTCATAAAGACACCAATGACTGTGCTCATTTTTTAAAATGTCAACATTTTCTGTTTATTTGCTGCTCTGTCTCAATCAGTCTGGATGGTTAGTAATCCGATACCTTCCTTAGATTCAGATTTTTACTCAAACATCAGCAACTATCAGCAAATTACGATACTTCATTTTAAGACATTTGGCAGCAAGTTTGGACCTTCCTTTTGTTTCAAAGTTTCCTTTGTTTCTCCTGGCCTGACTGATCCAGACAGACACGGACAAGTTGCCAGCTCATACAGTACCTGGCCTTGCTCATCCAGCTTCACCATCCAACCTTTCTTGAAGTTCAGCAAATCCGGCTGAAAGGAAAAAATTCATTATAGTGAGAAACCATCTCTGAATGAATATTAAAAAAACATCTTGGTGTGTCCACACAATGTTTCATCATGCAAGATGACCTCAGAGGTACTCAAAATGCAAATACTGTGTGTCAACCCATTTCATATTACTCTTTGACACTGTAGCAGTAGCAGATTATCACCACTTACCTGAGCCTTTAAATACAATGATAAAAAGGTAACAAAGATAAAAGCAGACCACATAATTGCCCAAAAATACAGCAAAAAACAATTCCTTAATCGTGGATTTTTTCTGATTTGTCAAATTCAAGTAGAAAAAGTTGTATTCTCATTGCTCGAAAATGTCAGGTTAAGAGCAGGAAAAACACATGCTCACTCAGTCAGCTGAGGGTAGAAGTTGACCCTACCAATGGATCAGACAAATCGAGCAAAGGATATGAGACCGTCTGAATGTGGGCCACTGGCTAGGGGCAACTTCTGCCAGTTTTGCTGCCATTCTGTGCTACACTAGCTGAGGATGCAGAGTCCAGTGCTCAATATTGTTGTACTCTGCTGTGATTCCACACAGTGGGAGAAACACACACACGTGAACAGTGCCCTTAGGAAGCAGTGGTAAATTGTGACACACACACGTACGCCTCTCTTCTCCAACAGACAGACATACAAAAGCATACTAACATACAACGCACAGAATGGGTGCAATGAAAACACGCAGAGGGCAAAATCTGAACACGAAGGTAGCAGAAGGAGGAGGATAACCTGGACAGGAGAGGGAGAAGAGGGGGCTGCACTGCCCCCCGCAGCACGGAGGACTGCCCTACAACACCCACACCCTCACACAACCACAGGCCAGAGAAACAATGTTAGTCTTGAAGAGAAAGACACTTTAAACTACAATGGAAATATATCAGAGAGCAAGATATGAAGTCTTCTCATGCATTTTCAAACTGGGTGATCAATAGCTCTACCATATAATAATGTGATACTTTATTGCTCCCTGTGGGGAAATTGTCCTTTCTCCAGTTTTTTTGTTGTTGTAACTTTTTGTGATTCTGATCAATTAAAAGAGAAAGGAAATGGGTGGAGGGATTAAATAGGACATGTTGAGTGTTCCACTTAAAGCCCCTACGTGTATTTACCTCAATACATCATTCTCAAATTAATTTTGATATCATAGTATAATGGCTGTAGAAAAATTTGACCATCGTGGTGAAAATTGGTTAATTCTATGTGTTGCTCTCTATGTGTTTATTCTATTTGTCCTGGGGTACGATTTGGCGCGAAATGTGCAGGATTGACTTACGGCACAAAGATACAGCCTCAACCAAAACAGAAACAGGACTCACTTTGAATTGTTCTGCTTGTTCGTACGGAAACAAATACACAGACAAGCACAGATGCTGTACATCCCTACGGCGCCTAGCAAGGTGTGCAGCATCAATTGTTGCTGTAGTTGACCACATCATTCACACAATGTATTTTCAAGAAGAAGAGATCCACTATACTATATTGCTACGCTCCAGTAGGTTAGCTGTCTTTCATTATCATAGTAGCCTGTTAGCTAAAATGTTTTGTTAGCTGCCCAAACTTAATTAATTCCACACCTGTTATGCAAAGTCCAGCTTTGCTAGCTCAATGTAGTTGTTACTAAAATATTCACTGGAATATATATTTTTTTCATCACACAGATTAGCCACCTCAGTTGCAAAGCTATACCTAACATCGGACGAGCGAGCATCACTCAATATGAAGTGAGGGAGCGCCGTCTGACCGACTGAACTGAATTTGGCTCCTGATGAACATGTCTTGTGCCATGGGAAAAATAACTCTCGTCACCTCTTCTGTATACATATTTGTCTTCTCTCTGCAGTCTGCAGAGCAGGGGAATGAGAGGCGAGTTGTCTTTGCGACAGTGATGTAATACACTACCAATAAGGGACTCAAGGGGTCGCAAAAGTCACCAAGTTTCAAAATCTACTGGTAGTTACTTTAAACTCACAACAAGTACAAGTACATGGCTGGTGTGCACCATGATGCCCCAATTTCCCATTCATTTGTGAGTTTCTCCAACCAAGCCAGGTTTTCCAAGCAAAGCCGCTATGAATGCCATGTGCCAGGCTGCCCAGCTGAGCTTTGAGTGAAGTCGGGGATGTCTGCCGAGACCTTTCTCAATCTTTATTTCTCCTAACTCTGTTACCTAACCAAATCTAGCCCCTCAGCCCCAACAACAACCCCAGTGACCTCTCTCAGCACAGCTTAAGGCCTGGCACTGATGCTGACCTTAGACCTTACAGCTTAGCAGAACAGCTGAGGTATTGTCTGGAAAACACACACACACACACACACACACACACACACACACACCACCTTGAGTAAACAACAGTGGCTGATTCCTGGGTTTTCTCTTCATGACTTACTATTATGTTGTGTTGCAGGTTTAACTCACCTAGCTACCGCAAGTCCTGCCATTTATTAACAAAATGCATAACATAGCCTACCGGTTACAGAGACAAGCACACCTTGGTCACGGCATGAACACATTTCATCCACAAGCACACACCTGAAAGACCACTATGCCCTTGCTTTCTGGTATTATTTGGTTTCACGTCTTCCAGCATCTGCGTTAGTCACAAAAGATGCTGTCAAGATGAACCTTTAACCTTGGTAAGGCCATTATACAAAAGTGAGAGAAGAGTAGACACTCACCGTCATGACTGACTCTGTAGTCCGTCGGTCCAGGGACTTGGCTCTCCTCAGTGGGGGCAGGGTGGAGGGGAAGTCCAGACCCTGACCTAGGTCATGTCTCTGCTCCTGGAAAAGAGAAGCATACACTATATTGTTTTTTATACCCTTGGATTGGAAAATAACTAATGGTCAAACATATAAAATAGGAAAATCAGAAATTCGGACATTTGAAAACTGTGTTAAGAGTCAATGTGCAGTGGATAAATGCCATGGCAAATGTTTTTTTACTGGACTGTAATAAAATGTACTGTAACGGTCAAACATATGAAATGAGAAAATCTGAGATCTTGACATTTGAAAAACAGGATATAATCTAATTTGGTCCGGGTTTGGGTGGGAATCAATGTGATGTGGATAAATGTCATGACAACCTATGCTTCCTTGTCAAACCCACATATTTTGCCAGGCTCAACTCAGCACAGCACTGCACTGAACCAGAGAGAATGAAAACAAAGAACACATGCCGATAGCATGAAGCAAAACATGCCATCTCTAACTCTGTGTGTATATAAGAGGGATTTGTGCACAATTGGGTGTTTGACAGCACCAATGAGATAAACAGAATGCCAATATGTGCGTGCAGTACAAGCATAAAACCAGTGACGGCATCTTTATCTTTCATCTGTACCTGATACACAGTACACAGCTGAAGAGATGGGACAAAAAAGAAAAGTGGTAAACAGTGTGAAGTGATTTTGAGAACATTTTGCAGTCTGTCTGTGACTTTCTGTCTCAGTGTCCTGGGTCTCTCTGATCCTAAAAATGGGTTTTGAGCCGCCCAAGCAGGGAGGGCCAGGGTGGGAAAGGGAAGCACAATCACCAGGGGAATCCCACCACAGAATGGAAACTGGAAATGAATACAGCACACGCTGCCGACCTCTGACCTCCAACCAAAACAAAGGCAGGACAGAGGGGGGGAGAGATGGAGGGAAGAGGGCGAGGGTGAAGGGAAAAGATAGGGGAGGGGGGAGGTGCTGGGACAGAGAGGAAAAACGCACAACACATGCTAGTAGGTCAAACGCCAAGATCACATCTGTTCTGCCATGTTATGTTGTTTAAAAACACTGTTTACAAGTCTTACAGCATCCATTGTAAAGCGCTACACAATGTTGGCACTGTTAGCATGAACATGCAACCACACACTCACACACACACAGCAGTGTTACCTCTCTGTGGAAGCGTCTGTGCTCGCTGCGGCCCTGTCTGGCTCCACTCCTCCCTGCCTCCTCCACCTCCATCCTCTCTGCATTCTCCAGCTCCAAGGCCTCCAACTTCTCAATCACACCGGAGCGACTGGAACAAACACACACACACACACACAAACTCACAGTTAAAGAAAAACAATCCCTTCTATCTCTCTCTTGTTAGCTCTTATTCTATTTCTTTCCCAACCTCTTTGCTCTTACATGATGGTTCTATGGTCACAGGATTATTGAAAGGGCACTAAGGCACTCACCTTTGCACTAATCAAGTTTGGTTGCTTGTAAGGATGTAACGATATAGTCAATTTCGCGATAACAAAAATTTCTCGATACCGTCGTGGGCCTGTGACGGCATCTACGATAGGTATTACAGGCCGAAAATTTTATTGTTTTTGTTTGAACAGCAGCGGAGGGAACTATCTTCTAACAGAGAAGGGTCTTCACCAGACGAGCTCAGC
>OMLI01091777.1:0-12606 GCA_900302605.1 Rondeletia loricata
GAGAGTTTTAGTATCTCCCAGTCTAACTGGTGTTTCAGAGGCTTTTTCACCCTGCCAAGAATAAAAATCTGGGAAGGGAAATGTTGAATACTTGGAACGTTCTGACATGAAAATTGTCAGATTTAAAGACATAGACTATCGGCGCAAATTATCTGCAGCTGTCTCTCATACGATGATGATGATGCCAGAAAATCTGATTGCTTTTGTCTTTACAGGGAGAGAAGATCTTCTTCCTGATCAAGCCCACCTCTGCCAACCTGTCTCTGTACGAGCGCTGGAGATCATCATCCAATCACAGTGAAATGTTCTTCGCCGATCAGGTGGACAAGTGTTACAAATGCATGCTGAAGCAAGGGCAGACTCTGTTCATCCCATCAGGTCAGAATTGCACACATGTAATGAATATAGCTGAACTTGATTGGGCAGAACATTGAATGAGTGTGTGTAAATTACACTTAGCATGTTATAGAGGTGCAGTGTACTTGCATATTTGATTAAAGGAAAAATCCATGCTAAAACATTTAAACAGTTATAAAAAGCTGTTGGTGATGTACCTTACATTTCTGGGTCCATTCTGTTGATGAATGGTGTATTTTTCTGGTCAAACATAGACGAGATCTTTCCAATACAGCTATAATGGAGTTTAATAGCAGAAAATGTTTCAGCTGTCTTAAACATCAACGGTAAACGTCAGGTTTTGGTGTCAGTCCCTCAGAATCAAAGAGCGAGGGCTTCTTTCAAGACTCACCATTTTGCACCGACGTTCAAAGATCATACAGGGAGAAATCCATCGTATAGAGGCAGAGATACCAATTTATCCACCAACAGTAGCCTCAATAGACCAGAATGCAATGCAGCAACAAGACATGTTTTGTTTTGAGTAAGGGGCACGGCCACGATCATTGACACACCCCAGTTTTCACGAACTAGTTGGCTACCTAGATATATCTATATAAAACCTCCTTGCCATACACCAACCTTTGTTTGAAAGCAGCAAGTTCAGGCCCCTTCTCTGGCAGTTGTCGAAAGGCATTCTGGGAAATGTAGGAAATCACTAACTGAAGTAGAGGTAGACGAGGTAGGTTGAGGGAAAGTGGGGGCACCAAAAAAGTAAATTACAACACTTCATCACAAAATAACTCTTGGAATGCACTGAACATCACAGATTGATGATACATAACAGTGTAGTATCTGAGGGTGGAATTGTCCTTTACTCTGTCACTGTAATTATACAAACTGCTTTGGTTGACGTGATTGTCTTCTAAGGTTGGATCAATGCAATATTGACCCCGATCGACTGTTTGGCGTTCTCTGGACACTTCGTCCACAACCTGAGTGTGGAGATGCAGATGAGGTTAGGACACCTGTTACATTATGCACACATTCATCCTTTTTGACGTCCAGCTCTTTGTAGTTGTGTTTGGTAATTGGTCTGATTGGTAATTGGTGTGATACGCCATGCCTGTGACCTGGAGATATTCATGTCCTAATTTGGGGGGATTTAGTGCGATTTGAAGGCATTGCGTATTCAGCCTTGGCAAAGCTTATAGTTTACAGTCGTCCTCGTTCAGGACTTGTTTTTAGCTCCAAATTCCGCAAATCTGTTTATGAATTCTCATCATTTGGAAATATTTTGTAAATTGCATAGTTTGCTGCAATAACCCTGTTTGTAATGCATGACAGTGTGTAGCTGAAACTGCTTGGTTTACTCTCCTCAGAGCATATGAAGTAGAGAAGCGGCTAAAGGTCAGAACACTCACCCCCTTCCCCAACTTTGAGACGGCGTGCTGGTATGTGGGACGGCATCTCCTCGAGCGATTCAAAGGTGAACACTCATTTAAAAATACATTAATTTGATGAAACCACATTTTATACACGTGGAATATTTATAGATTAGATTTTCATAGTAATGTGCGGTATTTTAATGTAAACATATATCCTCATTTAGTTTGCCGTTTCTCCAAAAGAATGCATGAGAGCAGGAGAAAATGCAAACACTGTCAGATCTGCCTTGTAGAGCTGCAGCGTCGCTGCCCGGCCTTCCATATTTGCTATATGGGTGTATGTCTGCTGCACAGATGAGGAGCTGGATGCTCTAATATTATTTCAGTCATTAAATCGGTGAATCGCAGAGTTCACAGATGATTAGCTTCAAAAGGCTTGGCTGAGGTAGAATCACTTGCTCCATTACAAGCCAGTGTTTAAACTCTCCTCAGCTGGCTTGGGGCAATTGTTTATGTTTCCACCATTTTCTGTGTATGCGTGTGTGTTATAGCCAGATTGCTGTTGTATGCGGTGCACACTACTTCTAACCCAGAAAGCCTTGCCATTAATGTACCATTATTCTTCTTAACTTCAAGGTCAGCTTTTTCAATGCAGTGGAGGTACTCACTCTGAGCTGGACAATTCACCCTTGAATTTCGTGTTGCTGCTCCTACTTTGCCTTGATGCTATTAATTATTTCCTGTTGTGGTTGTGCATCCAGCCCACTGTAATCAGTATTGAGGCAAGCTTTACACAGAGGCATTTGGTGCACTCAAACACCCTGAAAGGCCTTTGGCATGAAGAATTGAGTTGATAGGACTACTTAGATATTATGGCAGTTGTTTATGTCATTAAACTGAAATTAAAGGGGAAATCCACATTAAAACAGAATTTGCATAATTTCATCTAATTCAGTCCTGTGGTCGTAACAGTTCAGTCTCGATCGGTGAGTTAGAAACAAAAGAGTAGATCATCAAGAGAGACAATCTGGAGCTGCTTCAATGACAGTAAATCAGTCCGATTTGTTTTTTATCATATGTTTGTTTTACATCCAAAATGGAAATCACCATGGGTCATGCCATATACTGTACATAAAGTGTTACATTTGACATGTTAGGGATTTAGCTGACACTTATCCAGAGTGGCTTACAATGAGTGAGCAGGTAGGCATTTATTGCCTTGCTCAAGAATACTTCACCAGGTCACTTGGCTGTTGAGGGACACATTGGCTGTTTTGGGGGTGAAATCTGGTACCTTTTGGTTACGGGACATTTTCTCTAACCACTCCGCCACCCTGTTGACAAAGTCAGTCTTCTGTTCACTCCAGGTTGTGTCTCTTGATAATACCACAGTCAGCTCATTTGTTTTTATGTTTGTGAGAGGCTTGTTCATTTTCATAAATCTAGGCTGCACTGTCCACAATCCATGTACAATGTGAATTCTGCAGTAGGGTAAATAATAATTTTTGTTTGTGTTTGCCACACATCTCATTAAAAGTCAGGATTCATTCACTGATAACATTTGCATCTCTGTTGCTGCAGGTTTACATAAAGCAAATAAGCAACCAGCCCCATACCTGGTACATGGTGCCAAAATCATTAATGGGGCATTCAGAGCTTGGACTAAAAAACAGGTATGGACATATCAGGGTATATATCTAGTGCTACTTGTCCAGCTAGAACATTATGACAAGTGATAACAGTTTTGTTTTATTCCTAACAGGCCCTTCTTGAACATGAGGATGAGCTTCCAGAGAATATGAAGCCCACACAGCTCATTAAGGATCTTGCCAAAGAGATCAGAATTTCAGAGGTGTTTCTCTATTCTTTTGGCATAAATATCATATCATCAAGACATGTTCAGTACAGTGTCACCATACATTTTAGCAACCAATTGCCATTAGGGAATTATGTTAACCAGTCTTAAAGCTGCACTAGGCAACTTTGTACTTTGTGCAGTGAGATAACAGTTTGTGTTTGAAGGACTTCTTTACCCAGAAAACATGTAATGGGACTAACTAAATGTTCTTAGTGTGTGGTGGGGGTGGAGAAGAGGTTCAGCCATTGTTGGTGAGTCCAGCTTTCTCTGGACGGAGCGCTCACTCACTGCTGTTTAGTTTTGGATTTCGCCATTACGTTTCAATTTGTCACTTCCTGTGCGCTGAAAAGATTTCCTGCCAGTGACCATACCCATCACCAGAATTTAAATTGGGCAAATCTATAGTGTCTAAATTAGGGGGGATGGGACTCTTCTCTGTTAGAGCCCCTGTTTGTGATGTAGGCTGATAAGTGTATTTTTACATAACAATTTTGCCTAGTGCAGCTTTAATTGTTACGGTGAGTTTTAATCAAAGAGGACAGCATAACAGCTCACATCACAATTCTCATCATAAGTACCTGCTTTATTTTCTAGAATGCCACAAAAGCCATTAAGAGCGAGCCCAGCATTAAGGTGCCAGTTGAGGAGCCACCATCCACCCACTCAGAGCCTGAAGAGCCTGTTTCCCCGGCCCACGTCCCCTCACCCAGCAGAGAGAAAGCAGCCAGAAAGAAAGCCTCCAAACCACCCAAGCCACCCAAACCCCCAAAGATGCCCAAGGCCCCCAAGCCTCCGAAGGTGCCGAAGATCAAGGAAGGAGGAAAGAAGAAAGTGAAGAAAGCGATAGAGCCCACGCCGCCTCCTAAACCTTCCAGCTTTGCAGCTCTAGAGTCCCATGCAAAGGACATCTTGAGTAAGATGGACCAGCCGAAGAAGGGGAAGGTGAGTGGAATCTATCTATCTATCAAAATTGTAATGTTAGTGTCAACAACATGCATGTTATCTCACCAAGGAGAAAATCAAGTTATTTTATTTCAGCAATTTCACTTTCAGGTAACACTCAATTCAGATGCCTTTTAAAATTAAAATCAGTACAACTTATCGTGTTAAGTGTTTAACATTTGTATCCTTTGAATTTCACTTAATGTCATGATTCCATCAGCAGTCATTTTGTAGCAGAAATATTGCATCCCTCCAAGCAAGGAGTTGGTCTAGTTTAACTGGGGGTGCAGAATGGTAAAAGCACCCCATAGTAACTCTTAACATCATGGATTTATTTTTTATGGTAATATTGTTTCTTACTTCAATTATTTACATTTTTCAGGCTGTTAAGAATGTCCTGAGTATGTCAGAGAAAGAAATATCAAAGCAGAACAACGTGGAGAAGTTTGAAATTAGAGAGCAGAATAAAAACAAGACTGAAGCAAAATGGAAGTATAAGGTAAGATCTTTTCAGCTGAGAAGGTTTTATCATGGATTTAAACACATGGTTTGTTGTGAGGCCAAAGTAAATAGTACAACAATCCTTTAAAAGTTAAAATAAACTGAAGCTTGATGTCCTTTTGAAAGAAGATTCAAGTAGTTACAAAGGTTACAAGCTGAGAAGCTGAACAGACAAATGCAGGCTCATCCAAAAGTGATTTGCACATTTCACTTCAAAGCAATCAGCAAAAATAATGATGCGGCCTAAGTCGCACATTTTAGGCCTGCAGCTCATCAGAGCTGCTCCAGAAACATTCGCCCTCCCAGAGTTTACCTAATGGAATTACACTACGTCCATATCCACTGCATTCCATCTGAGTATTTACATATGCCCTCATCTTTAAAAAAAAGTTTGTTGTATTATTATTGCTGAACAACATGGAAAGCTTTTTTGGAGCAAAAGTGTAATTCTGTTGAACGGAAGACATTAGAGGACTTCAGTTTCATGGAAAATTCAATGCCAAACTGCTCTGGAATGTTTGTAGTTCCTCCAAGGATCCCGATCCAAGTGCTCCTTCACATCAGGCCAAACATTTGCAGATGGAGTGGATACCCTGTTAGATATTTACCAAGGTCACTGAGACCACATTTTCACTTGTGATCACAGTTGATTCATGTAAAGGTTCACAGCTCCTCTCTGTACAGTGTGCAGAGCAATTAGGCCTATATTAGTGTGGGTGAAAAAAATAATACATGAGACAATATGATTTTTTTATTTCAGCAATTTCAGTTTCAGGTTACACCTCATTGTCACATGCCTTTAAATCAATACAAAATTTATACAGCTCAGTGTGTTAAGTGGGGAACATTTGAAGAAAATTCCTATGCTTGGATTTCAGTTAATTACACAATCCTCTCAGTAGCCATTTCATGACAGCCATTTTGCATCCCTTCCATTAAGGATTTCATTCAGTATAGTTTAATTGGGGTCGTAAAATGGCATGATTGAAAGCAACACAGTGACTCTTAACGTCATGGTGATTTAATTTCCTTTTATGATAGTACGTTTTTTAACTTAAATTGAATGATTCCCTTCTTAATTTTACAGAATAGTAAACCAGATTCCCTGCTGAAAATGGAAGAGGAATGCAAATTTGACAGAACACCGCTGTCAGGCAATAAAGACAGGTTCAGCTTTACCATGTCTCACAAGAAAATGCTTGGGTACGTATGGAATGGCTATGATTGCCATATAAACGTTTCATGAAAGGTCTTTCCAGAAGAGAGCGTGTTAACCTACTCATGTGGTGTATTACGATGATTATAGAGCTATGCGGCTATCAGCACCATATCCATTAGACCTAATTCAAGGACTTTTCAGTGTGGGTGCCTGGATGAGTCTTGTACCACTCCCTTATTGTCCTGTGGTTTCCTGTCAGCTCCAAGACGCTGAAACCTCAGACCAACTCAAGTGTTTTTGGATCATTACAAAACCTAAAAGAGGACAAAGCCAAGCCAGTGAGAGACGAGTACGAGTACGTCTCGGACGAGGGCGAGCTGAAGATAGACGAATTCCCCATTAGGAGGAAAAAGAATGCCGTTAAGAGAGACCTGTCCTGTGAGTACTGCAGCACAACTCCGCTTTGCCTAATTATAATTTTTTTACCATGTGTCATATGATAAGGACTAATTTCTTGCAGTATTTCAGGTTTTTAAACTGTCAACCAACGAAAAATTATAGATAAATAATTAGTGATTGAGTTGTTACTTAATGACTACTCCATTTTTGTCCAGTTTTGTCAAACATCAGAGAACCCATTCAGCCAGCCAAAAAACCAAAGCTCCAACCCTCGATGACCAAGGTATGCATCTTCTATATATATATATATATATATAATCACCTTGACAACCATTGATCAAATGTTGTTGCTCTCCTACTAAGTAGCTAATATTTGAGCAATTTGTACTGATTACACTACGCACATGAAAAGACTGCTCAGTGATTGATTGTTGTTGAAACGTTGGACCAAAACAGCCAGCAATATTCCTTCATGAGGTCTAATACTTTTCATCTGAATGTATTTAAAAACCAATCATGTACCAATAGAGTTTGCATGTGCCAGAGCATGCTGCAATGCTCCCATAATGCTGGGATTGAAAAAAATACATTCAGGGTGAATCAAAAGGAGAAGCTCCCTGAGCCATGGACCACCACACACTGATTAGGGAAATAGCTGTGGTGTGAATGAAGTAAGAGGAAGAAATAGACTTATGCCAGATGCTCTTATGTTTACTAACCGAGAGGTCATTGGAAGCCATATAATAACCTTGAGGTACTGTTTTCATGACTGTCTTCAGGAAGGTCAAACTCCACTCTCGACCAAGCTAGTCTTGATAACAGTTGGCTAATGTACGTCAGAGATGTGATCAGGAACACGAAACATAAAACAGCAGGAAAATAGTAATTAGAAATAAAAAATGAGTTGTGTAGAAATCCGGAGAAATCACATCCCAACCAAGAAGATGGAGTGCATATCTCACACGAACACGTGGATTTGGAAGCTCTGTTTTTGTGCTTATGCACTGCCCTCTTCTTCCAGAGTGTTGACTCCTCAGACGAAGAGTCTCTACAGATAGACACAGAGGCCAAACCAGAGGTCAAAGGTCGCAACTCTAAGGTCAAGAAAAAGGGTGGCAGTGCCGCTGGGATTCTTGACCTGTTACAGGCGAGCAAGCAAGTGGGTGGGATTGACTACAGCGCCAACAGGTAGAGTGACCTGCCTTGACGTCATTATTTTCCACACAAACAGCTCCTTCACTCCATTTCCTCAGTGTCAGTGGAACTTATACAGCTAAACACACTAGGAGTACAGTATCATAGAGCTATACTAACTATACAGTACATGGACTGCATTATGCACTGAATTGCTCCCATTAGACTGTTAGCTGCCATGCCTTTTCATTTAGTAAATTAATTTTAATTCTTACTTTGCTTAATGGAGCCAGCCACTGACAAACAAATGGCTTGCTCAATGACTGATATAATTGGATGAAAAAGTAGAATTGTATAACCCGCTTGCACTATCCCTGAGCTGAAAAATCAGCTCGTGATTGAAGCAACAATTTACACAGATCCTGTCAGCAGTTTACGTGTTAAGTTAGTGTTTGTTTCATCCACAGTTAATTTGTCAAATGTAGCCTGGCTCGAGGCTCTTCCTTCGCCTCCTGCTGTTTGCTGTTTTGTTCAGCTCTTGATGGTCTATTTCCACCACACTGAAAGCTACAAATGAGCAATGAAAGAACGAAGGAAAACATCAGCTAAAATATGTTAATTTCTCAAATTATTTTCCTGCTTTGAAAAGGGGAACGTGACTTGGTGACTGTGGCGAATGAAATGACCATGCTTAATTATAACCACGTTTAATAGTCACTCATTGTTACAGCTCACCGGTTAATGGCTTAATAGGTGGTAATCTTGACGGTCTGAATTTATTTTTGTAGCTGCTTCTTAAAGTAACCACAGGTCCATAGAGGATAGTTAGATTTGACAGTGTTTTTGTCCGCTCTTATAGATTCTACACTAGGTTTAATATTTTACAGGTGTCAAAAGACATCATAATCTCTCAGTCACAGCTTGTTGACTGCTGTGTAATGGCTATGTGTTGTGTATTTCTTATTGACGTACTTACAGTCAGCCACCTGCATCCCCCAGCACACAGGAGGCCATTCAGGGCATGTTGTCCATGGCCAACCTGTCGTCTTCAGACAGCTTGCAGCAGCCTTGGAGCAACAGCCAGTCCAAAAACAATAGCCAGTCGAAGAACAACTCGCACAGCACGCAGGCCGGCAAGAAGGCCAGCGGAGCTGCCAGCGGCGGCGGTAACAACAGCAAGCGGCCCACGAAACGCCTCCCGAAGAAACCCAGGAAAAGCAGCAGTATCGACAGCATGGATTACGATGACGACCAGGATCACATGGATGCATGCTTCAAGGACTCCGATTATGGTGAGCGCCGAAACCCATCTCATTCCTCTGTTTTGTATTTTCTTTGAATTTCAAATTATGATGGATGAAAGTCAAGCTAACCGAGGTCAGGCCGGTGTCACAGAGGTATTTCTTTAGCAAACGAATGAGAAAATGATTATCTGCCATGCATGTTTCTCACTGCTGCTAACAGGTGCTGTTAAAAACAGATCGACCTCTAGTGTATCAACATGTGGGCCCTTACTTCTAAATTCAGCCAGGAAGTTTTCATTAGGAGTAGATGATAGGGTTTATGTTTATTTTTTGTACGTTCATTCAAAATCCGCCCTTTCGAGTTGCTCCAATTTGCGATTTTTCCCCCTTGCAACTTTCTTTTTGTGAACCCTGTCCAAAAACAACTGTTTTGACCCTCCCAGCTTGTTAATAAACCATTAACACGAAGTTCAGAATTGTTGTTTTATGTGCTATTTGAACTGAGTTTCTAATTAGTTGTTCGTAGCACGAACATTCTCACTCTGAAATCCTCATGCTAGGGTGAGAATTCTCTCATAGACTGGCACGCTTTTCTTCTTTTGTAAACAGGCCATTTTTTATCTTGATCGTCCAATTATCAGAAATTAAAATGCCCACATTTAAATGATTGTGTTCAACAGGGCCTGGTGCGAGTAGGCAGAGAGTGGGCAGTCAACAGCTGTCTCACAGCTGTCCTGCATGCTGTCACTGCAAACTTCCACTATTTTAGGTGCAGGAAACCAGAAAGAAGTGCACTGAATACATCAGTGACATCTTATAGTTAACATATAGAACATTATTTGGGGGTTGATGGTTAATTTTGTGCATCATCTCTCTGAAAATGATGAATGCATGATGTGGGGGTCGTCCGTCACATATTCATTTTTGCTCAATAAGTGATCTGTTGATTTTAGTTTACCCTTCGCTGGAGTCTGAAGAGGATAATCCTGTTTTCAAATCCAGATCGAAAAAAAGGAAAAGCTCTGATGACACTCCATATAGCCCAACAGGTAAATAGGACTTCCCGTGACAAATCAATCAATACATTTTACGGTTTGATTATTGAATCGGGTACTCACATATTCTAAATCCTTGCATGCGTCTTGTCACAGCCCGTGTAGGACCCTCAGTTCCCCGACAGGAAAGGCCGGCAAGAGACGGGGCCCGAGTGGCCTCCATAGAAACAGGACTGGCCGCTGCTGCAGCCAAGCTTTCTCATCAGGTATGTCGACTAACAGGACGACATTGATATAAAAATCAGAACCTGACTATTGCTCAACTGAAAAAAAAAATTCTCCAATGTGTCCAATAGGAGGAGCAGCAGAAAACCAAGAAGAAGAAGAAAAGCACCAAAAAGAAGGCAATAGTGATTGAGGAGCCCCCGAAAATCTCTCAGGACAGTAGCTCGCCAGAGCACAATCTGGACTCCCAAGATGGCAGCCTGACAGACCACGAGTACAACACTGGAACAGGCAAGTCGCCGGGGGGGCCGCAGCCCATGGCGCCAGGAGTTTTCCTCACCCAGAGGCGACCGTCCACGTCTTCTCCCAACAACAGCACCAACACCACTAGCACCAACAACAGCAGCACGGCAAAAGGGGATCGTGGGGGATCAGCAGATGCCAAAGGTGAGTTGTATCAGGCAGTATACAGGCAAAGCGCTAGGTCTCACTTCCGACTACTGCCGTCTTCACTGAAAATACCGTTAGGCAGACTAGACTGCTTCCTCTTTGGCTGGGAGTCAATGAGAATGTCTCACATTCAGACCAATAGCTTATTTTCTGCCAGAGGCTTTTTTGATTTAGGCAAAACAGTGTCATGTTTAAGATCTTGGTAAGCGGCGTGAGATCCAGACGTGCTTTTATGCATAGTATGGTGATATTTTAATTTTAGACAATTGTAGTCATGTGCAAGATGAATTCCCCGCCCCTACGCAGGTTTCTATAGGCTGGAATAATGTGTGCAGCATCTTCCTTCCTTCTCCATTATCTTTGGTTGTATGAATTGAAAAGTTTTGTTGTCATCTGTGAATGATGGGCCACTGCTAGGGATAAATGCACACTACACTAGGTATTTCTTGAGATAAATAAGCACCAATGTTGCCCCCTCACCTTGTTTTCAAGGTTGTGTCACTCTGAGAAAGCCTCTGATAACTATGATGTAGGATTTTCAGCCTTTAATGAAATAAGTTGAGTTACAAGTTTTTCAAGCAGCAGCAGCAATAACATGCGAACCGGAAGTCCTGTCTTATCTCTTGTCTTTTCTTGTTCTTTTCACAGCTAAGCGGCTAAAGAAAGGTATGGCAACAGCCAAACAGAGACTTGGAAAGATTTTAAAGATCCATCGAAATGGAAAGCTCCTTCTGTAGCATGCAGTAGACTGTTGTAGGACTGGGACTTCATGAGCTGGGTCCTATCCCAACCTCACCCCTCTTCACTGATTAAAGCCAACAACGGAGGAAAAAAAGAAGAAAAAACTGAAACGATATGGGAGAAGAAGCAAATCATGCATTTTTCAATTTCTAAGAAGAACATCACTCAAATAGGTTTTTGCCTCTACTTATACTTTATAACTTTCAGATATTAAAGTGTACAGAACCTACTATAAATATTTTTTAAGAGAACATGTCTCATTTTACTACAGCTGTCAGTTTATCAGGGGTTGCTAAAACATGAAGTAGAAGTACATTGCAGTCATTCCAAGATTTCCGAAAGTATCCCTTGCATGTATTCAGTTGCATGTACGCTTGGGTCTGGGTTTGGGGATTTCACAGATAATTCCTACTATATGGATGCAGCTTATCATTGCCACACTGATGATCAATGATTTAGAGTTGAGATGGAAAATTACCAGGATTTTCTACGGATTCTTCCTTCCTTCTGAGCCAATACTCTCCGTATATCATAGACCACGGCTTTGATTGAAGTTAATTCAAGCATTTATCTTTTCTTTTTTTTTACACTTTTGTTTGCAAAGCACTATCAGCAATGATATTTATTTATGTTTGTCGAGTCATAGATAGGAATGGGACTTATGAAACAACTGTAAAGCACAAAGTGAGTTCATGAGTAATGTTATGTATGAAAACAGCAAACGGGCGCAGTGTTGAAATATGTTTGCAGTGTAACATTTGATGCAGTCTTTCTTTAATCCAGTGTAATCACATATAAACAAATGTATCAGTAAATGAGACAAGCGCATCTGACATCATTTTACCTGAATGTTATTTAACCAGATTTCGTAAAAACATTTACAGGCAGTATCGACTGTTTTGACATGAAGAGCATAGGATTTCTGAAGCTGTAACACTAAGCGGGACCTACTAGCTAATGATAAGCCTCATCCATGTCAAGTCTGCGGTTACATGGGGATACTTTCTCTCTTCTTTTGCTTTCACAGGCAGCACCAAGAACATAGACTGATCTCTGCATTTGTATCGCTTCACACAATACCGTATATAGAATGTAGCTTGTACATAGCCTTTTAAATTACTACGTTTTGTATCCTTTTCCCTTAAGGCTTAATTCTACATTTTTACCAGTTTTGCTAATTATGAACAAATATATATATATGAATATATATATATATATGAATATATAGTCCTAA
>OMLI01091780.1:6553-18508 GCA_900302605.1 Rondeletia loricata
GTCCCAAGCCCGGATAAAGGAGGAGGGTTGGAATTGTGACATAAAAAAATAACAAGAATCGACAGAAGAAAGTTCATTTGTATTTTTAAACATAATTAGGGTGTTTTTTACTCAGTTTTTGTCTCTCCCACGACGTTATTCCTCTCTCCTACAGTCCATTACAATTACATGCACATGTCCAATTATGCAAATTAGGCGATGACGTCATTTAGCGACTTCTAGCAACTTTTAGGACAGCCAATAGCGACTTTCCTTACTGAGGAGTTGGCAACACTGGCCAGTGGAGAGAGTGCAGGAAGGGGGTATTTTAAAAGGGCCAGTGGTCCAGTTGGATTTAATTGTTTCCTCTAACAGTTGCCTGGCTTTAACTTCCACTCATTTAGTGTTTCATACTTTTATTCACAGTAACTAGTAACACCACATGTCAGATAAATGCAGTATAAATTTTTTTAGCTATTTAGTTCAAAACGTAACGAGATAGTGGTACCTAGAATGGACTCAATTAATACTACTTCAGTAAATGAGCTCAGTGACTGAGTTCACCAACACCACCCTCTCTAGCAAACAGAGGACTTGTATAGGCCACAACATATAAAAGGTGCATGAGGAGATAGGATGAAAAACTATAGTACAGAAAACGACACCTTTGCATTGTGTTATTGGTCACTGATCTTGCCCTTCCTCACTTGTCAGCTGTAGAAGTCACCAGGTTGTGTCACCATGCAATATGTGTAGCTCAAAGTAGATTGAGTGCATTCTTTACATAAAAAAGGATAAAGTGTTCAAAAAAAGTATTTCCTTTCATTGAAGGTCTTGATCTGTGAGCTGCTCTCACCACGCTTGTGATGCCAAATAATTGGAGTCGGCATTCCCCGTCTCTTAGTCAAGCATAAGCTCAGTGACGCCTTGAAAATAACATCAAAATGCTATCTCGCGATGCCCTGTGGGGCCATGCGTGACTGTGGAGCTCTGCTTTGTGTCACTGAAAATCTGCAAGGTGTAGGTTATACATATTGTTCCCTTCTAGAACAGGTTCAGCTGATTGACATGTTGTGTTCCAGCACGCAGAAATAGTCATTTAAGATTTCCCCCATATATAATACGACTGAAAAGAAATTGTTGAACAAAGGGCCCTGTCTGTATCACATATCAATAACATGATTTAATGAAAAATAATATATCATTACAATAAAATACGGTATGAGAGGCAACAGCTAATTATGGCAGTAACTGCAATGGTAGCTTTTTCTGAAATAAAGGCAGCTTTTATAGCTCAACAGCTGCTAGGCAATGAGGAAATCCTGCACGTCAAGATGTCAGTGTGACATTACACCCATTTTACATGGATAACAAAAACTAATTCTGCTAATTTTACACAGATATGGATGGATAGGAGTAGATTTTTGCTATTCAGCTGAATAATAAAGCCTTGAGTCACAGTCAGAGCACAAGATGTCAGTTTAATATGTGCTTAATGTTGAATTTATAGTCTATTGTTGCATGTCTTGTTGTGTTACTATGTGAGTTGTCATATGTCTCTACAAAAACCTCAACTAGACAAATTCCTGCTGATTTATTGTGCTGAGTGATTGAAGTGATTCTGATGCGTTGCAATCATCTATATTTGGCTGTATTTAACCACCTTGAGTCAAAGCTGAAACATGAGCAACACCAATGAAGATGTCCGTATGACTGCACTAATAAGCATATAGACACTTTACTGTACATGATATGGATGGCTAAGGCTCTGAGATAATAAGATTACAGTTAAAAATCCAGCGCAATGATTTTAATTGCTTTAATTTCTAACATGAGGAGCGTCATTTTATACATTTTTGATGGTTCATCTAATTTGTTAAAAATGCTTTAGTGTCCCTTTCTCTAAGCTCCGCCACATCTCAGTAGTCTAACCCTGTCGACATGCAATTATCACGTTAGAAGAAGAAGCATCTAACATTCACAGTACCATCAGTGCTAAATGGAGGGATAGTTTTTCAATGGGCATGAGTCAAATTTCAACAACACCGCCAGTTGTAATATGTTGGGTAACTTTACATTCACATAGCACTAGACCTATGATACAAACCGGAACCTTATTAGTGAACTGGTTACGTCTCCTTGCATTACAGTGAAAAAGCCAGTGTCACCCCAGGGAAAACTCCACTTTTTCCTCCATCAAAGACGAAGCCTCTAATGTTGTGAGAGGGATTTAATTTTTTTCTTATAATGGAAGCAAATCATCCGTAAAATGCCAAAAGTTCACATGGGCAGCTGTCGCCTTCTAACATCTTGTGTTTGCATCAGTTTGGATGACTGAAGTGTTAAATAAAAATATCTAAATCAGAATTATATATGTCTTATATATATGTATATGTCTTGATGTCCCTTAACATTAATATCATCATCAGTTCCCCCTTAATGAAGTAGAAACTATTGAACCCCCCCCACCTCCCCCTGAGTGTATGTGAGTGACAGTGACAGAGAAAGTACACAAGACAGACCAAGTGCCTGTGCAAACTAATTGTGCACTTAGCATGGTCTTTATATCCTTTTCACTGTCCTGTCCATATGACACGTCGGTGAAAATTCAATCCAACCATAACAACCTCTACTTCTGCTCAGCCCATCTTCAAATAACATACGCACAGAGAAAGCAAGATCTGGAGAGAGAAAAGAGAAAAGGAAATAAGAAAGAGGAGACAGACAGCAAGAAATTGAGAGAAACAGAAAAAAACAGATCCCTAAGGGTCTGTGTCCATCGGGCACCTCTTATTTTTTTTTTTTGCTATTACTCGCTAAACAGATGCTTGGAGGGAAGCGCTGGTTGGGGCTCTTGTTGCTAAGCGACTATTGAAAAGCTGTTTGAAGCATGGTATATTTTTTAATTTGTAGTGCGCAACGCTCAGAGCACTAAAAACATGCGAAGCAATCCGCACTGTCGGGAACATGCAGTCCCATTCTCTCTCTCTCTCTCTCTCTCTCTCTCTCTCTCGCTCTCTCGCTCTCTCTCCAGTAAGAACACAGATGCAGACGCACACACACAAACTTGCTCATGCAGAACTTGTGCTTGAGCATGCCACATGTGCCACTTGTCAACGACACACCCAACAGGCACGGCATGACATGACCAATCACCAGGACTGCAGTGAGATGCCTTTTGGCACTTTTCAAAAATGGTTCCCTTGAAAAGGAGAGTGGAGGAGTGCCATGTCAGCCATTAGATGAAATGTCTTGACGTGGCAGGGACAGAGGAAGGGTTATGTACTGTATGTGTAAAATTGTGGCCCCGCAATGGGCATCCATTTTTCAGAATCAAACGTCATTACGATAATGGGTTTGGGCTTTTAAAGGTAAAACCCATCTGATGGCTGAAATGTTCCTGGAATTTCTTTTCTCTTTTGGTCCCATTCCCAAACATTAAGGGTGCGGGTAAGAGGACACGAGTTGTTTAAGATGCAGATGAAGGCACGGACACTAACAGACATATGCGCGTGCACACACATACAAAAACACACATACACACACTTATGCCTCGACACACCAAAATGTGCATGTATACGCACACATCCATGCACACGGAGGCATTCACGTACACATACAGGTTGAACTAGAGTGCATCGAAACCCTATGGGCACGATGAGCAAAGCACCAATGGGAAATAGTCGTTGCATGGCACCATGGGGCAGGTTTGAACATTTGTACAGGGGGCGATAACTTGACAAAGCAAAGTCCACCGCTGTTCCTTTCAACTTAGACTGCGAGCAACCGAGGTGCATTGCGGAGACAGGAAAGCTGCGTGGTCCAATTGATCGCTGTGAAATACAAAGAGACACCCCACGTTTATTGCTGGCTGTTTCCCTCTCTCTTTGGTGTGGAGCTTAAAAAGCGTGGCGTTCCCTAAGTCGGTAAGCTGTGGACCAGCTTTAAGATCAATAGCTCTGAATATCACAAGAAGGTCAAAATTTTATGTTTCTACGGTTACAAAAACATGCACACAAACACACGTGCCCACACACTCTGACACACTCACACTTGGACTTCAGTGATAAGACAATTGATTTGGACAGGTCTGTTCAGTCTATACTGGGCAAAATCACTGCAGCTTTAATAGCCAGTTCTGCCTTATGTATACACTCGGCCACAGAACCTGCTCTGACCATCTCAAAGCATTTTCATCAGTCTACCACTGACTTTCAACTAATATACATGAAAAGCCAAACATTTAGCCTCTACACTGTTTGTACTAGCAAACTGGTGCTAATTGCCAAACTGGAGTGCTTATATTGGTACCACTTTACAATAAGGCTACCTTATAAAGGGTTTGTAAATGGTTTATAATTGGTTTATTAATGGTTAATAATTCGTTTATAAATACTTTACAAATAATTAATAAACTGTTATAACACAGATAAAAAATTTGCAATAGTCACCTGTTGCTTGCCAAATAGTGAGCCCACATTTATCTATACTGTTAAGCCGTGGATCCCTTTGGTTGGTGGGGTATCCTCCGCCAACATAGCTTGCTTTGTCTTCACACTTCTTGGGCTAACATTTACAACTGTCAGCTTCATCAGCTAAACATGTATTAATGAGTTACTAACATTTACAACTGTCAGCTTCATCAGCTAACCATTTATTAATGAGTTACTAACATTTACAACTGCAGACAGGATGCCTTATTGTAAAGTTTTTTTCTGTAACTGTGGTCGAGGAGGAACCTCCATCATACTGGTGGTGGAAGACATGACTGGCTGATATCCAATATTTAATGAAAGCTCATTATCGGCCCGATATATTGGCAAACCGGTATATTGGTCTAACCCTGCTTTCAACTCAAAGTTAACTCCTTCGCACGTAGGAATCCTGCTAATATGCACTCTGGCGCGATCCTCCACCGCTGTTTAATCCTTCCCCTCCTCTTCATTTCCTCCCACTCTTCCTCCTTAGTTTCCTCCTAGTTCAACAGAGGTGAGCCATGCATTAAAAAAATCCGACAGGTCAAGCTTTAACTTACAAAGGCCTAAACAAAGTTCAGTGGCCAACCTCTCCTCTCCTCTTCCCTCCCCGTCTTTCCGCTATCTCTCTCCTCAGGCCAACACTCACCCTCTCTCTCTGTCTCGCCAGTGTCCTCTTCTTCTGTCCCCTCTGCTTCACTCCAAGCTGTTCAATTTCCCAGAACTGTTCAGAGGAGAAAGGTGGAGGTCGGCACCGGCAGCAACAGCAAAGTCACCCATTGTTCGGCGACAAAGGGCTGTGACAAGACACCGACAAAACCTTGTGTGTATTGCACTCCCAGGCACAATGGAGGACAAGATCATGTGTCAGCTTCGTTTTCACTGTCAAGCCTCTCTCTGGCAAAGCCGTCTGAAAAGCAATTACGTTCATCGGGGAGACACGCGCGTGATTTGAAATTAATTCCCATTGTCAAGCAAATGGGGGGGGAAAGGAATTTTTCCCCTGTCAGATTGACTCATCGAGACGGAGTCCGCAGACTCACTTGTCAAGCAATCAGTCATCATTTTAGGAAGTTGCTTGCTCTCTCTTCCATCATCCCCAAAATCCACTCTTTCTCTTGTCCCCATCTTTTGAACAGAGATAATATTCAGACCTGAGATTTGGTCAGTGGATAATCTGATTCTTGATATGGACCTGGCTACTGCACATCTGGGTCACAATATAACAGTCAGATTTGAGGGGGTGGTTTTCAAAACGAGGCCACGTCATTTGGTTTTGTGTTAACAGCCAGAGGTAATGTGTTAGCAAGACGCAGCTATTTGTAGCATCGACTAACACAGATGAGTCATTCCACCGGATGACATCATGTGTTAGTCACACTCTAACTCAGTTGTGTTTTAGGTTTGCATCTTGATTTTTAAAATGTATGTTTATTTCTTTGTTGCATTTGAGATACAATTATTTTGTTTTGTTTTATTTTATCACATGCAAAATCTGTCACTTTTTCCCTTTTTTCTCTTCTTTGGGTTTTATTATTATGTACAAATAAATGAACTCTAAACTTTAAAGGGTCATTTAGAGTTACAGCCCATTTACTTATATTTATGTCTAATTTACATTTCCCCCAATCATTTTGCAATGGTATGTTATGTAATTTGATTTTGTAACACTTACTGTTTTTTGTCGTTTTTAAAATACAAACTTTACGGTGTCAAATCTAGCTTAACTTAACTGCCGCCCCAAATAAAAAAGACATGGATGTGACAATAAAATGTATAAGGCATTTTGAGGGATTATTTCCTGGCGGAGACTTCCATTTCTCCCTGTGGGTGTCAGGTGATTGACCGTGAGCAGAGCGTAACGTAATCATAAGGATGTCGGCGATTGGTGAAACGTTTTGTCTACATCATATATTTACACTGTGACAGGCATGCCCTCCGGCCTCGCTCATCCAATCAAAGAGCCTGAAATGAGAGGTCTCTGAATGCACGCACTGATATGAAAACACAATTATGGCTTCATGTTTTCTGTGATAGATTATATAGCTCGGGCTATTTTCAAGTCTGTGGAAGTTGCTTTTCAGACTATAGAAAAATGAAGGGCTGCAAATGTCTTCTGAAGGTAGAAAAACGAGCCCTGATATCTCCAACTAAGCTGACTGTGTGCAGACACCAGCAGGAAGAATGTAAAGGAGAGGAGCAACCTAGATAATTGGCACAAACTTTAAAAAGCCCACTGGTATTATCCTTTAAACTCAATTCCACCCACAAACTGGAGATGAACTCATGTGCATGTTAAGGTACAAAAGGGGCCTCTTACTGCTCCTGCTCCTCCTGTCCCGTTCCCCCTCTGCCAGCCAATATTCATACAGCCACATGCTACAGCAGATGTTAACCACATGTAGCAAGCTGTAATCAGAGGGAAACAGGGAGGATCTCTCTCCTCCTTTCACCCCCCTCCGCCTTCACCTCATCTTCTTCCTCTTCCAGGGAGCATTAAGCCGCATGTAGAGAGCTATAAACAGAGGGAAGTCAAGGCAACAGATGCATGGTTTTAGTAACATGCTCGTCTGTAATCTTTTATCCTCCATTTCTCTATCTTTTTCCCCTCTTTCCTGTTATCACTCTCCTCCTCTTCCTTCTCCCCTCCCTCCTCCACCTTTCCTCCCTTTCATCCTCCTCCTCCTTTCTATCTCCCTTTCCTCTGCTTCTCTTAGCATTAATTTGGGTAGCTATCTTCTATCACGAGGCCACGTGCCAGATGCTAACCCCATGCGGCCAGCCGCAGTAGCTATTAACAGCTGTGAGTCATTCCAGCAGATGCTTCTCTAGGTGTTAGCCACAAACTCGTCACCCCTGCACCCCATAATCCTGTCAACATGCGACCTTATAGTCAGACAGACAATCTGCCCCTCGGCGACAGATGTCCCGTTATGATACTAAATGAGAAAGACATGGGATTATAGTGTTATCTCCTGCATTAGTCACACATAGCCAAGGTTTGGGGATATTTAGACAGAGCCTCAAAGCCCTTTGGCTGGATGGATTTCGACTAGGAGCTCAAATCTGATTTATTCACATATGTGACACCTATGCCGCTCAGATTTTTCTTTTGCAATGTCTTTTTTCTTTAAAGATATTTCTGCTCCATTGTTTCCATTGTACCTTGTTTCCTGAGGGTGCACCATATAAAGGAAAATGTATGATATGAGGTGGTAGTGTTAGCCCAACTACTGTAGATATAATACAGACTGATATGAACAGAATGTCGCCTTCAGATGTACTGTATGCCTCAGGCGACAGCCATTGAATGTTGATAATGTTATTAAAGCAGTAATACCCAAGAGGGCGTTCTTTATTGTGATCATGGGTATGAATGATATTGAGTATGTTTACATGCACACCAATACCCCGATTACTGGGAGTTATCAGCTTAAGGCAGTATTTCTATTAACGCAATTTCTCTAATAACCGGTTTACATGGATTCGTTTAAAAAATGGGTCTATTGCTTGTCACTGCACGGCGGAAGCTGACAGTGGCCATGGTTGCTCATATTCTTTTAATCCCTTTATCTCCAGATCACGACTTAATTATCTTGAGATATCAAATTTTGTTTTCTCATGATCACAATGAGATAACAAAGACTAGTTTTCTCGAGATCATGACTTAGGTGACTGATTGTGGTTGCAATTTCTGCCTGTGTCATACCTTTATCAAAGTAAATCATGATCTCTTGTCAATTCCACTTTTGTCTTTTTCATTCATTGTCTCTTCACTGGCAACGCTATCAGACTTACTCTGCAAAAACGTGAATTTATCTTGAGATAAGATAATTACGGTAAGTCAGATCTCAAGATAGTGGGATCAAAACAGAAAAGGAGAGACCACGGCTGCTCTCGTTCATATATCCCTAGACACATCAATATTTAATCTTTTGAGGTATATTTCTTAGATATTAGGAGTATAGATTTGCAGAAAAATGAGACGTCTTCATCAGAATTCGGATTATCCAGGCCATTTGGATGTGTCACACCCAATGAGTCAGAGTTGGCAGACCTGAATCATCTTATTTTTACTACACTTGTTCACACCACTGAAAAAGGTATGGAACATGATATGTTCCTGGGAGGACAGGATACACACACACACATGCACACATTGTGTCTCCCTCCCGCTCCACAGGAATATAGGAATGCTTGAGAAGGGTCAGTCGGCAATATATCAGAGTTACCCACTTTCAAATCTGCTCCCCAAAATATCAGATTCAGACTGTTTGGACAGCAATGATCAAATCAGATCTGCATCACCGTCCTGCAGACAGGTAACGTCACACATGGCTGTGCTCAGCAGCAGCCTAGAGGTTAGAGAAGCGGGACCAGAGAGTTTCTGGTTCAAATCCCCAGATGGAGGGGAAAGAAAATGAGTTACGCTCTCCACCCTTCAGCAAGACACTTAACACCAACTGTTCCAGTGGAGATCCTCAGTGGCCAATATTAGCAGACTGTGGCTGTACTGAGCAGCTGCCAGGCGTGAATGTGTGGAGCTGCATGAATAGGAAGTAGGGTGGTGCTCAGTCAACTTTCCCTGGATGAATAAAGGCGTTCACGACTTATGTGAACTAATATCGATGCAGCAATATCTACTAAAGCCATACCTTTTAAAGAATCAGAGACTTCTCCGATGCGTTTCCACGGGTGTGGAGGAGTAATGCGTGACAAGAATACCTGTCGAGAAAATACGGGAAGACAGGCAGAGGTCACCGAAAACAAGATTATTCTGTATTTCATTTTTTATATATCTGTGTTTGCACGAGGGCATGTACAGGTATTTTGGTTTCCTATTTGATTTCTGATGCAGTTTGTGTATGTGGCACTGTGTGCACATCTGTGACCGTGCAAAAACTCTGATTTCATCGAGAAATCCCAATCTATCTATTCAAATTCTGCATCGGTAATCTGACTCACAGAACTGGAGAACTGCCCACACCGGCGGCAGCCAGCTGTATCTTCAACAGGCGTGCAAACATCTGTAAGAACCAAGATCCGTATCACTGGTGTGTCTATTTAAGGTAATAGCTTCCCCCGGCACAGACCATCTGACAGAGCTAATTACGATAAAGTCTCGGCTGGGAGGTTTAGCATTCTGCCTGAGAAGCCTTAAACACAGAGAAACAGGCTGTTCACTTTTTCCTCCTTTTGTTTCCCCTCTCAAATCACTGTTCCGTTGCTCAACCACCCTAAATTCCCTATCGGAGGCCTTCCTCATTAAGAGGATGGAAGCGTGGCGGTCTCCTCTTCCTCCCCAGCACGACAGCATGGGGAGCGCTTGATTGACGGGCGCGACATATCTGACGTTGGCGTCTCTCCCAGGTGTCCCGTTTCCTCACCGGGGTGCGTTTGTACACTCACTCACACACACCCACACACACGACTGACAGAAACAAATGCACACACACGCTCACACACACACACACACACTGCCACAGGGCCATCTTGTGTTTACCTGTCCCAAAAGACATCCTGCAAAAACAGCGAACTGTGAAATGGTGGGACACTAAAAATATAATGGGAAGAGGGTTTGTGATGTTGACAAAGATTGTTACCATCATAGCTACAAATAGCCAGAACACCCTGTTTCCATTATTCTCATTATTTATTTGTGAGTGTGTGTGTGTGTCTGTCGGATTTCTTGGCGCTTTGATGCCACTGCTAAGGGCTAGATTGACATTTCTGCAAATACACCTATATATTGTGTGTGTGTGTGTGTGTGTGATTATCTGTCTCTGCAACATGCCTATATGGTAAGTTTGTTTATTTCCATCAGAGGTGTTGAGTTGTATGAAGAAATTGTGTTTGCATTTGTTGCAGTGGCACCTGGAAGCTTTGAACAACAAGACCCATGTTGGTGACTTTAAATTCAGTTTGTGCTGTTGGCACATCACCTTAAAAATGCAATAAATTCACTGAAAACATCTTTGCCTTCATTTTCACACACAAAAATACTGGTTTTATGCACCCACATTTTTACTCCATCTAGCACCTGTCTTGATAACTGTGGGCTTTCTGTTAACAACAGAGCTTTGACTGGAGGTGACCAGGCATGTAAACTGTAAACAGTGTTGGACAGACGCTAGCATATGAAAGCTAATATTACCTGTGAATAAAAAGCGGTGGCTTCTTGCAGATAGTTGCTTATTTGCGTTGATTGAAGGAATGGCATCAGGTGTCGACATAGCAAACTTGGAGACCGTACATTTTCCTCCAGGGCTTTGTGCAGGTTGACACCCTGGTATTATACAATGACAACTATCTGCCATGTTTGAGTAGTGATTTTGGCAGAGCACAAAATCATTAGCTTCTCAAAAGTAACTAGCTAGCTTGCAGTCACAACAGACGGTTACACTCGCAGTGAGGTGGGTGGTGTGTTTGCAGGAACTAGGAAAGGTGGGACAAAAAAATGCAAACAATGACATTTACGTAATTCTTGACATAAATTACGTCAATAATTTCACCCAATTCTAATCCAATTTTAAATCCAGAAGGAGCAAGCTGAGGTTTTGGTCATACAATGTTTATTTAAAATATCACAAATCCTCATTTTCAATATTCATTATTGCCACTTTACAGCCCAAATGCCTCATAACCACACAGAAAGCTGGAAAATTGAATTTTTCAATGGAATGGGCCTTTAAATGAGTTGTTCCCTTCCTCTCTAACCTTAAGGTGATAGCAGTGCACACACACACACACACACACACACACACGCACACACACAACGTATAAATAAAACAGAAACAACAATCCTCATTCTATGGAAAATATGTTTGTTCCACCATTGCTGCTAAATCCTATCAGCAAAGACACAGAAGAAAAACAAAAAATATCCTTCCCCTCGGGCCAAATTGAGAAAAAAAACATTTGTGAATAAATTAATAAATCCAATACAAAAACAATCTTCCTTCAAACTCCAGATTACACAGTTATCTGCTCAGGTTTGGGGATGTGGTGGACAGTCATACAGTGAAACTGCACGGAGCAATCTACCGTATTGGTCCGAATATAAGACGACCCTGAATATAAGACGAGCCCTTTTTTTCAAGACTCATTTTTGGAAAAATACTTTTTTGAAGAACAAATCTTGTTTGTATAAAGAAAATCATTTTATTTGAAAATAATGATAATAAAAACACATTGAATAAAACAATGCATGTTTTCAATATCATAGTGAAAAAAACAACTGGCTAGATTACAATAAAACAGTAGTGCAATGAAACAGACATGACAGCTCTGGTAATGGGCATACCGTCATTATATACCCTTAGGGGCTCCGCCTCCCTCATAGAACTGGAGTTACGTTAGGTAACTACCATTTTTCAGTCACATATTCACACACCCTCCTGTCGTGTCAATCTCCTGGAAGCGGCCGCTTTGCGGACCGCGGCAAGCTTTTCTCTGACTCTTTACATTTTTAAGGCGGTCTTTTTGGGCTCGCCATCTTCTA
>OMLI01091781.1:0-10000 GCA_900302605.1 Rondeletia loricata
CGTGCATCTCTCTCTCTCTCTCTGTCTCTCCCTGTCTCTCTTTGTCTCTCTCTCTGTCTCTCTCCTTCTCTCTCTCTCTGTCTCTCTCTCTCTCTGAATATGTCTGTCTGTCTTTGGTGTGTGTGTGTGTGTGTGTGTGTGGGTGTGTGTGTCTGTGTGTGTGTGTGTGTGTGTGTGTGTGTGTACTTCTATTTCTATACTTGTGAGGACCAAGTATAGAAAGGAGCTCTGTGTTAAACCCTTCAACATCCATTGGCAGGACGAAAACTGCATTGGAATGCATGTAGAGCCATTTGGTTGGAGATGAGGTGGAAAAAAAGCATGATCTTTTAAAAAAACATAGATATGCTGAGAAAAAGTCGAGTCAGGCAAAAAAAAGTCCACATCCAATAGTGGCTGAGACCGAGACAAGTCCAAGTCCACAGAAAAGTGGACTGAAGTCCAGACTCGAGACCAAGTCCGGACTCAAGTACTACAGCCCGTGTGTGTGTGTGTGTGTATACATACTGTATGTGTATGCGTGCATGCGTGTGTGTGCATGCGTACGTATGTGTGTGTGTTCCTCCATGCATCTGTGGCCTTTATAACAAACACTGTGGCCTTCTGCACTCTCTCAGTCTGCAGTGGGAAACAAAGCAATTGCTCAGCGGATTCCATCTGTGCCTCAGTGGGAAGCCGGCTGACACAATGAGAAGCTGATAAAATGTGTCAGTCACCGTTGCGAGCCGGGGCTGATGATACCGAGCAGCAGTCAATTACATAGTTCTATTACCACTTTCCAAAAGGTCCCAGCTGTCTTTCTCTGCATCATTATCAGCTAAATTAGCCGTCCCACCGCTATTCACGGACGCCCACAGACTATTTTTACACGGTGACGTGTCTCAGACGGAGTTCAGAGAGCATTCACATTCTCTCATTGCAGATGCTGGTAGGCTACTTCATGTTATTGGGAGCAAAGCATTGCACACATACTGTAATTATATATATAGGAACTCAAAAAAACAGACTTGTTTTTGACCACCATGCATCTTAGAGTTTATCCAACGGGTATTGAAAGGGTTTCATCAGAGGGTCGGAGGAGCATGTCATCCATCAATTGAAGTTGACATTACCAAAATTGGTGTGACAAGGTTTTCACAGGACAACAGCGATGTGCGCACATTATTCCATCCCACGCACAAAAATCACTTAGCCTCCCACTTCCACATACATACACGTAACAGTGCCACCGCACAAACTGTGTACAAGGCATTATGCAGATGCTGTTATCGAGAGTGATTTAAAATAATGACTTACACAGACAATCACAAACACAAACACACCTCTATCAGGGTGTTGGAAGGCTTGCTTCAGCTGTGCCCACGCATGCACGCCCACGCACACACACACACACACACACACACACACACACACACACACACACACACACACACCGCAGTGTTTACAAGGCATTTCGCAAATGCTCTGATCAACAGTGACTCACAACGACTAACGTAGACACACACATACTCACCATGGTGTTGAAGGCTTGCTGAAGTTGCTGCTGCTGCAGGAGTAGACCACAGGCCACACATTCCCCCCGGCAGTCACTACGTCCAGGGGTGAAGAGACATGCCAGCAGCACCACCAGGCACCAGAGAGGGGTCTTCATCGCTCAGCACGCCCAGACAGGCAGGTAGGAGGCACAGGGACAAGCAGGAGCCAAGCAGGTGGAAGAGGCTAGGAGAGTAGAGTCTAGATGGGGGTCGACAGCTGGAGGATCTGGGCTGTACGGAAATAAAGCCTAGGATCTGGGTCCAACCTGGAAAGAGAAACCACACAGAGAGATGGGGAAATTGGGTAAATTAAAATGTATATGGATCATTAGCTGGAGGATTTGGGCTGTCAAAGCGTTTGTGGTAGAAGAGTGTTGAGCCAACACTGGGAGATGGACGTTGTGGGAGGGATGTAGAGAGAGCACAACCTGAAGCAATAGAGGAACAGGAAGAGGAAATGTGTATATTCTAATTGGTAGGAACCATCAGCTGCAGGCTGGAGGTTTGGTGGTGGTGGAGTGCTGGAGCACCAGTGGAAAGCATCTGGCCCAGTTGGTGGGATGTGTTTCCAGCCTGAAGGCAGAGTGGCTTAGCGGTTGTAGAGATCGGCCTTAGACCAAATGACATTGGTTCAAGCCCTGTGCCAGCAAGCGTCCACTCTGCGTCCCCGAGCAAGACACTGGATCCCTACCAGCTCCAGGGTGCTGCTCTGTAGCTGACCAAGCAAAAAGAGATTCCCTACAGGGATCTATAAAGTATTACATTATTATAGCAAGAAGGTAGAAATAAGAGAGGGAGTAAATGTGTAAAACTAAAAGCTATACGCCTTTGTATAAACTGTGTGTATAAACTGAAGGAAGATAAGCAGACACAGGATGGATAAGATCCTGAGCATCCTGACGGCTCCAGCTGGCTAAGGCACAAACTCCTCGAAACATTTTGGGCTTGAATCAGGTGCATGATGTTTGTTGCCTGACCCCCACTACCTGACTTTCCTGTCACCACTATATCATCTAATAACAGAAATACCACTTTCTTTGTTGCTATTGGGGCGTCCAGGCCATCTTTGTCAAATGCTACATGTGGTTTGCAAACATTAAATTAACTTTAATTGTTAGCTAATGTCAGCTGCACCTCTCTGTAAACCCAAGTGATATGAAGTGGTTGGCCATCTTGTATGACTGTTTTCTGGATATTTAATTCTTAACTCTATTTAATAATAATATATTCCCTTAGGTGCTGATGAAAAGGACATGATGAGTGCCAATGCTGAATTGATAAGACAATAATGGAATTGGAAATGACATCAGCATGCCAGAATCAGACATGGAAAGGCTTTGAAATGTTCCGTTTCTATATGACCTGATTTGATTAAAGCAAAACTGAAGAAGGAATATTCTGGCGATAAGAGGAAGAGGGCTAAAAGATGATGGCCTACTTGATATAAATACAAATGATGCTATGACATTTATAGAAAATAAAGGTATTTCATGTTTTTGTTTCTTCCAAAAATTACAATGATGAAAACCGGTGTCGAGATTTGGTAAGGAATCAAATTGATAATTGTTGAAATCCAAACAATATCCAAGTTTATAGATGAAAAGCATTAGCTGAAAATGTCTCATTGCCCGACCAAGCGCCCATCTGGTCAAGTGGAATTCACACTCATACTGTTTGCGCAGGTCGGAGCAGGTCGGCGAGAGAGGTGATGAGGAAAGAGGCAGAGTGGCAGAAGTCACACCTTCCTACCTCAGTGGCAACACAACACTCCCATGGTAAGGACGTCGTATTGATGAGAGCGAATGAAAGTCTTTGAGAATGTACAGTGTGAGTGTCATATTAATGGCCGTACGGAAGAGAAAATAAATAAATAAGTAAAAACTAGCTCCCCGTGACCATTACCACTTTACCACATTACCATTCTTGTCAATAGCAAATGAAACAGGTCATGTGTGACTCAGGCCCATTTGGGAATATATACAGTAAATGGCTTTATGGGAAATCATTAGAGGGACCTGTTTGTTTGCCTTGCTGAAATGTTTTGTGCAATTATCATTTGCTGACTAAGCCCATTTGCTATTGTTATGTTCTCCCTTAAGTGACCCTTACCAAGTTGAAAAACGAGTAGACCAACAGAGTATAAGTGATAGGATATGTTCCAGTGTTAAAAAAGATAGAGCTTGCACACACTGATATACTACCAGAGTGTATTAATATCAACTAAATTTAGCCTCGTTATTTGTGTCTTGTCAGGCACAAATAATGAACAAAGAAGAGCAAGTTCTATCCTTTTCCATGGACTGTTTGCTTAGCTCGATAACTAGACGACGGATGTCCATTTGTTTACCTGTTCAGAGTTTCATATGAACAGATTGTGCTTCAATCCTAAGGGAACAGCATCACACCTTCTTAGCTACGACAGTCTCTTGTCAGCGTCCTACAGAAAGCCCATATCTCCACATGGCTAGTTTTTCAGGAATTGAATGCTTTGATTTTCCAATTGACAGCCATGTTTGTTTGTTTTTTGTCATTTAAAATAGCTGTTTATCAGTGGTTTACCTTGGTCTGGGGTGGCAGGGTGGCTACTGGTTAGAGAGTCTGTCACATAACAGAAAGATCACAGGTTAAATCAAGTCAATGTGTCCATCAATAGCCATGTGTCCTGCCTAAGTGTCCTTTAGCACGACACCGAACCCCTACCTGCTGCCTCACTGTTAGCCACCCATGATAGTCAGCTAAATGCCCAAAATGTAAGAATGTTTCAGGATCATGACACATTTTTACATTTGGGACTGACATGTCTCAGTTGCAGGAAAAAATTGTGAAATTGCAAATGCAAAGTTTCTTCAGGACACTCACTCTAAGCCATATCAGAAGTGAATCAGAAAGTGAACTTGCTTAGGTGTTTCTACGGTGCCCGAGAGTGACTGCAGGAGAAAACATATATCTAATTCAAGGCCACAGTTTACTACATCGAGGGCACAAGATGGTACCACGCACACATGAGATAGACCTCTTGCCCTCGTTATGATTAATTTGAATTGAATTGAATAAAATGTGCGTATGTTTTTGTAAAGCTTTGGCTCGATTTAGCTTATTCAGCCAGTTTCAAACTGATTTCACCCACTTGCCATAATTAGATGAATTGCACTGATTTATGTAGTTTGACTACCCTCATATTTTGTTGAATAAAGATTATTATTTGGCTGAATCAGGCTTTTGATAAGGTGAAATGGAGAGAAATTCGTTATCCAAGTTTTACTTCAGGTAAAAAAGCTCAAGGATGAGTTATCGAGGCATTGCCTGCTGACAACACTTGTTGCAATGCAAGGCACTGTTGCTAGTAAGACACAATTGACAAGGATATTGAGAGTTAATGGGCTGCACCATCATCAATATGTTCGACTTTATAGTCAACTGGTTGGTGAACACTCAGCGCTCTCCAACACCACGACTCACAGAAGGGGTTGGAGCGGCTGCACTTGCTTAACTTATTAAGTATGCATGTTTTATATCTATTCGCACGATTTTATGCAACTTGAGCACACATTTTATATACATATGACGTTATATTTTAATCTATTTTAATTTTTTGTTTCCTCAAAATAGTTCCCCCCTACAGGACAGCCACTTCCAGCTCTGTACTTCTGAGGTCATCAGTGGTACTTTCCTGAGGATCAAGCTACGTTGCCACATGTGATCTGGGCTCTCTGGCTCCCTAGTTGATCAGCTGCCTTCATCTCTTCTATAGAGAATACAGTAACATTACGCTACTTGGCTTACTAGTTAATGTTAGCACCTGAACCAGACATAGTTCATATCATATAACATACATACATAGAAGCCCTGCTTATACAACAATTTCATTTATTTTAAAATGCCTTATGATCACAAAAAGATTTAGCAATATATCGCCATACATTACTAAGAACCCAGAAGTACGTTCTCCTGCCATTTGATGTCATTTAAATTCATTTGCACATATGAAGAGGATTATGGGAGTTGTGTAAAAAAATCGCAGGTAAGAAATACAAATTGTAGTACTACATTTTAATACAAATTTTACTTCCTTTTACTTATTAGATACTGCTCATTAAAGAACAGAGTAGACTTGTAGAAAATGACATGTTCAAAGGGCATTATGATTGTGTAATTATTACTTTATTATGAATTAAAGTAGTCAGTTTTGCAGTGAAGATTAGAATGAAACAGGTAATCAGTCATTTGCAATGATTTACATCTTGAAATTAACCTTCCAACCTTTCCTTGGCATGCATGGATTACCAAACGGGCATGTCGACATGCCTAGGAGCTCCAGACAACCCATATCTCAATAAGTTCAAATTGAATATGTGCCCATGACATTGGTGATGCTTTGAGCTATGAACCCACATACTCCTCTCTCCGCTCTGCTGTATGATTTGGTAATGATTCAGCGCTCTGCTGATATTGCCAGTGGTCCTTTTTAGCCCCCTTTGCATATGAATTTGCATACTATTTCAGCTATGTTCAGTATTTAGTATCGTTTGCATAATCTATCTGACAGGGCAGGCACTTGACTGGGTGAATACTCGAAGGGGCTGATATGGTGGAGTGGTGATCGCTGGGAAGGGAGGCCCCTACAGACCATGCTGTCCCCAGGGCACCAAGGCAGCATCCATCCATGAGCCTGGGAACTCATTACAGGAGGAGCTTCGCTTCAAAATACTGTAGATGTCCACCACTTAAAAAAATAAAATGTCACTCTTTACTACTAAATGAATGCTGGTTTGAAAGCAAAACTCAAAACGGAATATAATGAAGGTTTGGAGGTTTTCCATTTTAGAGAAATGTATACTTTAACCCCCTTAGACTTATATCCTGTTTTACATCCCCATTAGATTGAACTAAACCCCCTGAAGATGCCACATATCTTCAAGAGAAATGTTTTCCCCCTTTGAACCAAAGAGGATGCAGTCAGAGTGACTGATGACGGAAAGCTTAGCAGCACTGCAGCACACGGGTATCAAGAACATCTACTTTTACTGTTGTTACCTGAGTGCATTTCACGTCAGAGCCTTAAATAAATGTGAAGGAGTGAAAGCAGGATCTGTGTATTAATAAAAGTCATTGAGGGCGGTAACGGTGGTATAAATTAGCACTGGTGGCTTTAATGAAGGGTGGAGAGAGGGGCCGAGGTGGCACGAATTGAGTGGGGAAGAAGAAACGCGCCATGCTCGTCTCCGACAAAGCTCTGACTCACTCTATCTCATCCATTAGTCGCCTGCATGAAGCTGAAACGCACAAAGGACTGAGCCTGCTAATGCACAGATAACCTCTGGGTCTCAGTCTCTCTCTATCTCTTCCTCGCTCCCTCTCTCATAGCCACTCTCTCGTTCTCGTTGCTCTGTTTTTACCTCAACACTCTGTCTCCCTTCCTTCCTTCATTCCTCTTCCAATGTCTCTCTCCCCCTCTCTTTCTTCACATCTGTGAAATACGGGTGAGATCTTTTATCTTACCAGGATAAGGATATTATATTGCTGAGGTTTCCTGTCACTTACAGTGGTGTGTAGATCTTTACTCCCCTTCATTAAGGCCAAGCTGAATATTAATATGAAACAGGCCATCCTTAGGAGCCTTGGGAAATGGATGGCATGATGGCATGAAGATGTGGTCACTTTGAAGCGGGGAAATGATTAAAATTCCCATTCTACCTATTAAATCTCATGGGCCATTAATGGTTCTTGATGAGTTCTTTATAACTTGAAGAGATTGAGTGTTTTATCACCTCAAACGCAGTAATCACTTGTTCAAAATGCGTTGATCTGAGATAATGGGCCAATAAAGTGCAGTTTAGTGTGTGGATAGAATGTGCAGAAAGACAAAGGCAGGTCTCATAATATGATTTCAAAATTCACAGTTTTTGCAATTGGGTTCTGGCACATTTCTCCGGATGAAAGAGCACGAAATCAATACAGTCACCGTCTATACTTTCAGACTAAGTTTGGAAAACCCAAGAAACAAAGATAGGTCTTTCACTTGAGTCTGCAGGTAAATCTCAGGAGAAATGAATTTGGATATTGTCGATGTTGTGATTCTAGATTTTAATCATATTAGTGAGAAACAGTCATGGCCTCATATTGCAAACACTCATGCAAACGCTCTATCAACAATGTTTTCTGTCAATCATATCCAATGTTTTATTTTTATTTTATTTTAACCTTTATTTAACCAAGCTAGTCCCGTTGAGATTAAGAGGGAAACCTGGCCAAGAAAGCAGCATCAAGACAAGCCAACAACATACAAATATGAACAAAGACAGAATACAGTCAAAACCACATAAAAGAAGGAGCAAGGTAAAACAATGCATAACATTTTAATGCAATCAAAAACACCTAAAAGAGAGAACAAAATCAAATCTTGTGTATAAGCGCTCCAAACTCCAAAGCCCACTTGACCGGTATCAAACCAGCAGGTTCAATCTTCACTAAACAAAGCAAACACAGCTCCTCATTTAGATAGAGTAGCTTGGGTTAATAACAAACTAGGTTTAGGATCAACTCAGAGATAATTCAGTGTGGATCAGCGGGCTACGGCGTACAGTACAACCATGTACTTGCAACATTATGGGTTCGAGTCCAGCTCACGACAACTGCATGGCTTCCCCTCCCTTCCCCTTCTCGTCTCTCACCTTCAGCTTTGTACTATCTAATGTGCAGTGTTTGGGAAAGTTACTTTAAAAAAGTAATTAGTTACTTTACTTTGTTGCTAAAATCTTATGGTACAAAGTCACGCTGTATTAAAAGTATCTCATTAGAGTATTTTTGTGTACCCATTTCATTAAACATGCTGTAGCAATATGGCTTGTGCTGCCAACTTGTCGATAATTGTTTTAAAATGCAATGAAAGACTGTTGCTGTGTTTAAAACAATAAGTAAATTAGCAGCATATTGTCGGCACGAGATGCCACAGGATTTTATATATTTTTCCACGTAAAAAAATGTTTGTGCCAACAAAAAAAGAAATATTAAAGAAATATTAAAGCAACAACATTATAATTTAAAAAAGTAACTAATAACGGATTACAAGAATTGAAAAACTAACGTGGTAAATTACTAATTACCACAAAAGGTAATCTGAGTAACGCATTACCCCCAACACTGAAGCAGAACTAATAACTACTACTATTACTACTACTACTACTACCACTACCATTACTACTAATAATAATAAAAACAACATTGCAAAGCACTGTCCACCTTGTATGAGTTATGCTGAAGTGTTCATGTTCATGCATCCTAAAGCATTTAGTCTAAACCCAGGCTCACTGAAACAATATGTTTGCTCATCATGTGGTGACTGGCAACCGGAGGGTTGCTAGAATCAGTATCGGGTGCCAGTCCCTGCCGTTGTGCCCTTGAGCAAGGCACTTAACCCTTAATCACTCCCCGGGCGCTGTATATGCGGCTGCCCACTGCTCCTAAGTAGTTAGGATGGGTCAAATGCAGAGGGGAATTTCCCCACGGGGATCAATAAAGTGTAACTTAACTTAACTTAACTTAACTTAACTCATCAGGCCCGCCTCGAGCCAGGATATCCTTGATAGATCACTGATTGCCTGTGATAACATCGTACTCAATAAACTCATTTTAGGTTACTCTGCTTCTAAAACCATAGGGTGTACAATTAAGAATTTATTCCAATTTACACACTGCAATTCAAATAATGTCCCTATCATCTACAACCAGCATGCGCCATTAGTTAAGATGTGTTAAGCTGCTTGTGTCTGTAATATCACAATGATTCTTCCCCTTCAAGCATTTTTCATGTTCATCTGTTATTTCATTTCTGTGTTTTTTGTTGTTGTTGTTTTTTTTATTACTGCCCTGGTCAATCCCCCAAAAACCCCAAACGAAGTAAATCCAAGTCCAAGAAATACCACAGGGCTGATCTGATATCAGTGAAATCGGCATCAAATATTGTATTGATTACAGATCTAGTCCTGTCATAACATTGATAACAAGTTACTTTTCCAAAAACCTTCAGTTTGTATTGGGGATTTACACATGGAGTCACAGGATCAAAATAAATCCAGCCTGTGGGACCAGAGATAACCAGTGTGACTCAGTAGAGAGGTAAACCCTCCTCCCCCCCCTCCGACCACGAGACGGTAAGCTTGCAGTCGTGCCCTTCCTTTGAAATGACTAATCTGCGAGAATGTGTTTAATCCGATTTAGACGTGTCTGCCATCTCTGGAACTACGGCTATACCTGATTAGATCACCAAATAAATGGCAGGCTGCTTGCACGCCTGTTTCGTGACTCTACCTATTACCTGTCCCATTACTGCATGAACCCACTAGCCATCATCCAGGTCCAGCCATTGTCGCTCAGCAGCAGAGTGCCAAAGTGACAGATTACGAGGAGCATCGAGGGGAAACGGTCAAGGTTAGGGAGAAGAGTAAAGGGCATCGAGGTCACGATGA
>OMLI01091786.1:0-10623 GCA_900302605.1 Rondeletia loricata
TATTGTTGGGTCTGGTGTCTCTCATCTTCCTCTTGACAATACCCATAGATTCTCTATGGGGTTCAGGTCAGGCGAGTTGGCTGGCCAATCAAGCACAGTAATACCATGGTCAGCAAACCAATTACCGGTACTAGTAGTTTTGGCACTGTGGGCAGGTGCCAAGTCCTGCTGGAAAAGGAAATCAGCATCTCCACACAGCCTGTCAGCAGACAGAAGCATGAAGTGCTCTAAAATCTCCTGGTAGACGGCTGCGTTGACTCTGGGCTTGATAAAACACAGTGGACCAACACCAGCAGATGACATGGCACCCCAAATCATCACTGACTGTGGAAACTTCACACTGGACTTCAAGCAACTTGGGTTCTGTGCCTCTCCACTCTTCCTCCAGACTCTGGGACCTTGATTTCCAAATGAAATGCAAAATTTACTTTCATCTGAAAAGAGGACTTTGGACCACTGAGCAACGGTCCAGTTCTTCTTCTCTGGTTGCAAAAGGAGCCCCGACAAAGTATTGAGTGCATAAATGAACATATTTTTCAGAAGGTCGACATTTCTGTACTATAAATCCTTTTTTTTGATTGGTCTTAATCTTATGTAATATTCTAATATTTTGAGATACTGGATTTTTGATTTTCATGAGCTGTAAGCCGTAATCATCAAGATTACAACAAAAAAGGTTTGAAATATTTCACTTTCTGTGTAACGAATCTAGAATATATGAACGTTTCACTTTTTGAATTAAATTACGGGAAAAAATGAACTTACTTGTCGATTATCTCCTTGGTGAATAGTGCAGCGATTAGACACCCCGTTTCCCTCCAGGTTTTTCTGTAGAGCTTTGACGGCATCAGGGTTCCACTCACAAGCATGGACATGGCTGGCCCCCGCATGTACCAGGTATGGGACAGTAAAGTATCCAATACCTGAGAATAAATACAGTTGTAAGTTACATAACAAAATTTACATTATTCAAATTAGGTTTAATTACTGTAGAACTGCAAATAATTGATGTGATGTTAAAGTAAAAAGGAATTATATCTTCTAATGTGTAAAAACTGTTATTGCCTGAATGTATCGACACGGTTTTACTACCTGCGTACAAATCCACCACAGTCTCCCCTCTGCAGTCAAATGCAGCTATCCGGAGCTTCTCTGTGATGTTTCCAGCTGAGAACATGGATTTGGTAACATCAAACTCATACCTGAAACAAAGTTGGAGACTTTACACAGGCAACTTCATTTGTGATACAAAGCACACCTTCAAGTTTCAGCAGTTTTCAATGCTTACTATTTTTGTTATTATTTATGTACTCATGTCTTATTCAATATAATTATTCGCTGCATATAACAGTTCCCCCAGCGCTAAACAAACAGTACTGATTGATTAGGACTGTGAGTTACCTGATCCCATTGTCTATATGTGTCACCCAGCTGTGCTCTCCCAACAGCATAGTCACCACAGGAGATCTAAATCCGTCCTTGGAGATTCGACTCATCTTTGCCAGGCGCTTTGCTCCCAGCCCTTTGGCCACCGCACTCCATAGCTCTTGACCTAGAAAATTAATTAATTTAATAAAACATTGTCCATGTTGCTGTCCATTTTGTTTTGTGATTGATTGTTGATTAGTTAGATCTAGGTAGGCTTGTTCTCTGTAAAGTCCTTTGAGACATGCTTGTGATGAAGGGCTATATAAATAAACGTGACTTGTCCTAATCAATTACTCTGCACACCTCTTGACTAACGAAAGCACAACAGAATTAATTTGAGTACAATACCAATTTTCCTCCATACTGGCAGGGAGAAACAGTTGTCTCCCAGTAGGACTAAGTCTCCATGACGCTGGCAGCTGTGAGGAATGTCCCCTCTCAGGTCCTCTGTCCATCTTTCTCCATGAGACTCCAACACTTCCTGTATGATTTTCACTAGTTTATTACCACTTGTCCTCCCCCTCTCCCTCTTTGACTGCTGAGGAGTCTGTTATGAAAGCAGGACAAAAACAGGAGATGCATAAAAGACTGCCATGGTACAAAGTATTGTCTGATGCTAATATTTCAGCGAAACACAGCTCCCATTACCTGCCTCCAAACTATTTCACAGATACTATTTGAAGCCACTCTGTGCTTGAGGGTTTGTAGATCAAGTTGTGATAGACAGGATGGTAAGATGGGCAGAAGTACTGTCCCATCAGAGTCTTTCTGTAAGCAGAAACTCAGGTCCAGAGTACCTTGGGACTGCAAATGTTTCCTTTGAAGAAAGACATGTAACGAGTAACGTTAAAATGAGTACAAAAACCACAAAAAACGTGTTGAACCGTTTTATCAATCAACCGTTTTGTACCTGCTGCCCACAAACTATTGGTTCCCATGCTAACTACTAACGTTAGCTAACTGGTTCCCATGCTAACTACTAGCTAACTTAGTTAGCATAGGCAGCTATTAACTCTCAAGCTGATTACCTGAATTGTTGTGCGTGGCACTGCGACACACAAAGGCATGGGACACCATCCATTTACAAATCTACACTAACAATATCTGACATAAAACGATTGGGAGAAAATGAGTTCACAAGATATGCAAGCGTAGCGGTAACAACACACCGAAACATGTTTCTAGTCGGATTATTATGCAGGACGGACGATTTAGAACCCAAAACTTTATTGTTAAAACACAGTTTAACCCTCAAACCTCTCTGAAGAAGAACCATCGCCCACGAAAAAGATAATACGCGTTTTTTTCTTATATACTTTGGTTAGAGACTGAAGAGTACACTTTTTGCAAAATATATATTGCAAGCAAGCATGAGGCCATGGCACTTTGGGCAAGTTGCCACCTTGTGCCAATAGGTGGAGACAAACAGCCAAAAGCTCATGAAGGTCAGTGGACAGTCAGGGTGAACGTTTAATACAAAACATGATGGTCCTGGGTCTACTATAGAACCTCCTTGGTCCTGGGTCTACTATAAAACCTCCTTGGTCCTGGGCCGTCCAGGTGGCTCAGTTGCACTATTCAATAAAGCAGATAATTACGTCATATTATCACTGTATTATACATAGATGGCCCATTAGCCTATTACTTTATATATGACTGCAATATATTGTGGCCTGCAATGTTACCAATTTTCACAAATTCATGAGCTAATAAGATAAGAGGACAGTATGTATTTGTCATGGGAAAACAAGAAAGGAAGAAAAAAACGTATATAGGCCCAGTAGCTGAAGAAATATCTGCATAAATACACTCTGATGAAGGTAAAAGTATTCATAAAATTTTTTTGGGGAGTAAAGTATTTCAGGATTGGTTAGAACTGAACTAGTATATCAAAAGTAAAAGTGTGTTCTCATATTTCAGAGACAGAGAGTATTTCTCCTCCAAAGCAATAACCTCGATGGGGGATTTTCTTTGATTACTTGCTTTCCAAGTTCTCTGCTTTAATGTTTTTATGCCAAACTTGTTTCATCAAATTGTAACCAGAAGTTTTAAATAGATTTATGGAGTAAAAAGTAGAACAATTGCAGTGGAATAAAAGTATAAAGTTGAGTATGATTAGAATATGTGCAGGCAGCTAAAATAATGTATTTAAATATAGTACTTGAGTAAAAATACATAGTTACTCTTTACCACTGTATAGGAACCATTCACACTGATGCAGAACATAAACTGTCAAAGTTTAAGATTTGAATGGTTTCATGGAGACCAGTTTCAAGTTATTAAAATTGCTATTTCAAATAGCACAGATACATCATTGGATTTGGATTACATTTGATATTTCAACCTGAATTTGCAGTTTGGCCAAGGTTACATCTGACAAGTCATGTATTACTAATGTCCTCCTCTGGTGCAGATATAAATAGCAGGAATCCTGACTGATGGTGATGTACGGTAGAAACACAGTAGCAGTTTACTGCCTCCGGTCCACAGCTTCCAGAGGGACAGAGAATGACGGATGTCTGGTCTCTTCTCTGGTTCATTTATGGTCACACCCTCCCCTGCTGCTCCTGATAAAGTGCCATCTCCTTGCATCTGTGTAGCAACAATAAGGCCATTATGGCTGTGTGACTAAGTTGAGACAATATTTAACCATCATAATATAACTTTTTATGGAGACTTAGCATTAGCCTATGGTCAGTTTGACTGTCATTATTATTTCCTCACAAAAAGGTAAAAACTAGCAAACATCTGATCACAGACAGACTTTAACTTAGGCTTAGGAAGAGTTAAGAGCTGTAAGCCTGTGAGACTGTGATTCAGTTCATATGGAGTTAAACAGTTAGAAAAATGGATCAGGGCTAAATCACGTCTCGAGAAAAATACTATCAAATTCTTCAATTGTGTGAATTCAATTTGAATCTAATGCACAGAGGATGAAATGTGAGTAGCATGACTTCCGAAAGGATAACTGGTGCCCTCTGAACTAGCTGCTATAACAAAAGGGATTTACTATTGAAGAAGAATAGAGTTGTAGTCAATACAATATGAAATAATGGCATGATAACCTTCTCTAGACTATTAAAATGATAACCTCAATTTCTTAACTGGAAGAAACGTCACTGAGTTCCCCTTTTGACTTGTTATCATAATTCAAACTAGAATCAAAATCCCCAGATTTCTAGCAGAGGGCTTTGCATTAATTTAAGGCCTAATAGGTTCTAAGTTGTGACCCAAGAATTCACAAATTGGGCTTGCTTTGAATCCAACACATCACAATTGTATGACTACTGATAACATGAAAATCACAGAGATTTGAGAAAGTAAACATTTACTATGGGTCCTTGGCTTGATAGGGGTTGTCTGTCATCTATTTCCATTATTTGGCAGCCATTTTATTCATCATAGGCTCCTTGAAAACCCACGTTTGATCAAACTGTTCCCTAAAGCTTATCACACTTGTTTTGCTCCTCTGTGCCCCGATGCAAACAGCACACTGATGTTCAGACAGTAAAAGCAATCTGCAATCTGTATTAAATAGAAACAAAATTAGAAATGTGATTTCTTCTCATTAAACAATTGACTTCTAAATATTTATGAACAGATTTCTTTCTCTTCTACTTAGAATAAAAATGTGTGTTTGGTTATAGCTCTATATAGGCGTGGGTGGGCTAATTCAGCTGTAAAGGACGACTGAACAGAATCATGAGAGATGCAAAGAGAAAATGTTTGAGTAGAGTCCGAATTTAATCTAATAATATATAACAATATATAGGAACATTTTGGAATTCAATCTCCAAAAGCATTTCTGTTGATGTTGGCAAAGAATGCCTCACTTGATGGAAAACAATTCATGTTCAGGGATGATAAAATCTCAGTTAAAGACCAGAAAAAATGCATCTAGTGTCTAACCAGTTTCTTCATTGATAAAACCCCTTGGGCGACACTACAGGCTAGCAATTTTAGCATATAAATGTGGTTTGCATAGGACCTTTATGTCTCTCCTTTGTTCCTTTTAGTTTGACCTGTTCTGCCCCTTTAAGATTAGACATTTCAATCTAGGCGTGTTTCCTGCTGCCATTGACTAAACCAAGAGCTCCCATCCTGCGGGGAAAAAAGCACAGCAAATACATCTTATCATACAGGCTGCGATTATTTTTATTTGCACGCTCGCATCGGAGGAATCCTGTTTTTTTTAAATTTTTTATAAGGCTTATTTACCGTTTCCAGTTGCATGGTAATAGTCTCATTTATGTGAACACTGAGCAGCGCGCCTCTATGATCATTTATTATTTGTCGAGATTATACGAATGTCAGCCGGTCAAGGTCCACTCTCCCAATGCAAGAGGAAAATATCTGCCGCAAGCATTTGGATGAATTTCAACTACTGAATTACAATATTCGTTGGACAGCACGGGATTATCTGACTTATTTTTTTTATTTTTTCCCCATTTCAGCAGTGTGGGAGCCCTGCCACTGGACTGACATGGTGCAGTAAGAGGAGAAGCACTTAACTAGAAATATGGATTCCGTGATTTTGATGGTATGACTGCGACACCGAAAATGAAAAGAAAAATGCTTCAAAGTCGTCGCCCTGTAGAGAAATCATTATTACCGTTGAATCATTTTCTGAGTGATTTCTTTGTTGCCAGTGGATTGTGTGACACTTTGATTCAACAGTACCGTGTATGATCCTGTCATCCATCAACAGCAGTTCATTGTCTGAATTACATAATTTGCAATAATACAACTGACTGTAACTCTGCTGCAAATTAGACTACCGTCGTAAATATACAAGATTTATACCGCATCATTTCCATTTTGAAGCAGAGTAATTTTGACTGAATATTGACTGAACTGGAAGTGGCACCATGTCGGCGGTGATGATCACACGAAAGGTGCGAAAATGGGAAAAGCTCCCCGGTAAAAACACTTTCTGCTGCGATGGACGGGTGATGATGGCCCGGCAGAAAGGCGTCTTCTATCTAACCCTCTTCCTCATCGTCGGGACCTGCTCTCTCTTCTTTGCATTCGAGTAAGTAATTGCCTTAAACCTAAAGTGTTAATGAGCGGCAGACTATACACCTGTCAAAATACCAGCTCCAAAAAGTGAGGACAAGCCACTTTAGGGCCACTGCGCCTCCTCCCCTAATGAAAAATCACTATACTATTGCTATAGTGACTTGCAGTATGTCTGTGGCACTCATTAGTGAGTTTATAGTGACCCTTATCCTGCATTATGGTATTTATTTTAATCTCCTGTTACTATTTCTGTGGTAGCATATATGTTTTTGACCTATAGGCCTTGTATAGTAATATTGGATATTTGTGTGCTTCTAAAATGTATTATAAGAATACTAGAATTCTTTCTAGTTGTCGTCTAAACATGGCCTAAGACACACTGTTATCTGACCTGTAACCTGCTGTACTGTATGGCCTTCATCTGTAATAAACAAGAACTGGTGTTTTGATAAGCCCCCAAACACACTGTGGTTCCCTGTTTCGTGGCTCAAAATTGAACTCCTGAGAGGGCAACGGTTTACGACTGACCACATTCTGTAGTGTTTAATGTTTAATAACCATAGCTGTCCAGTGAAAGGGCCTCTTGCTTAAGAGTCTGCCTTTTGTTGTCTCAGCAGTTCTGTCTCAACCCACTAGCACAACCCGATGGACCCATTAGCACAGCACACACTACCAGCTCAGATGCAGCATGTGGGCCCAATGCCTGCCTGTTAGGATGTACCTGGGTGTGAAGAGGAGCATGTTTTAAATGATAGAACAGGACTTTGAGTCATCGTAATAAAGACCAGCCTCGCTGCTTCTCTTTTAGGCTTTGCCCCACCTTATCTTTATTTCTCTCTTTCTCTCTTTCCTCCTCTCTCTCTCTCACAGTTTTTTTATTTAACCCACAAATCAGGCACCACGAGTTAGCACAAGGTCTTGCACTGTAACACTGTAACTCCTCTTGACTGCAGTTATGTACACAGCTACCAGGCCAAATGGATTCAAACAGCTGAGAGGAGAGAAGACTAGTAGCTGCTCTTTCTAGTGCCAAGCCCTTCCCCTCTCTATCTTCCCTGCACTATAATGGCAGCCTGCTCTCCTTTGAGTCTGGACCATGGTCCGGACAGAAGGAGCTGTTGTCCGGCTCAGGGCAGCGAGAGAGACTGATACTGCTCACGCTAAGCACCAGAGCTTGGGGGAGGCCTTGCAGTGACTAATGGCTGGAGGGTCGTTAGCACGATACAATTCATATTACAGTTGAACATAATTATCTCTCATGGGGGTTAACATGGAGATTGAGCCAGACAACGGGGGGTAATTCCAAACTCACCATTACAGGGCAATTTGAGACATATCTGATTTAAACCTCTGACAGACTGACAGAGTAATAGCCTTCTGCAGAAAGGCTCTGAGGTTTTGATGCATTTACAAACTGACATCTTGCAACTATGTCTAATAGCAGCATTAATGCAATAAGCCCAGTCTTACTTGGTATTAGATAGGACTATGGGTGAATGTACAGTTGAACATTTTCAATTGGTATAATTTAGAGTATAGTCCCGAACTCACTCTAATCCCACCGCTGGACACATGAGGTTTATGTGGTGTATAGTAATGCATGGGATTTGGTGAACACTCTTATCCAAAGCATCGTATAATGGCCCTCATTTATCAATATTTCTGTATGTGTAAAAGGTTGAAAGTTGATTAAATACTGTTACAATCTACTTAACACACAAAATATGCATGCCAACTGTTTCCAAAGACTCATTATAATCTAATTTTAAGCAGAAATTAATTTAAAATGAGGCCCAATAGTATATATATATGGGATATAAACCCCATGCCGTACATCTCCATTATGCTACACAGGACCAAAACAGGACCTGTGATGTTCTGCTATACAGAGTATAACTTTATCATTCTGTCATTAGTGTTACAGGCCAAATAATCCACCGTACATTTTCCTTGTAGCTCTAGTTTTCTTGGACTGGACAATTTGTTCCTTTCAAGTGAGCATGAGGGCGAGCTGTGAGCACCATGGCGTAGATGGGAGAACAGAGAGGACAGTGTCTTGGAGAAGGCTGGATCATGTCCAACAACAGCCAAGTAGACATCTCATTTTTATCATTAGCCATCAGCAGCCCACGCAGGGAGGCTTCTCTGTGCTAGAATTAGTACTCAATTGCGGAAATGAGCAGCGAATACACAATTGGAAAGACCAATTATGAACAACCAAGCAAATTATTCACTGAAGAGGTGGGCCCGGCCAATTATTTCTTGCTCAGCAGAATCAGTTCAAGGATTGTACGTCCTTAGCTTGTTGGTTCTTTGCCTATCTAGTATCCACTGATCCTATTTTTTATTGGATCTTACATATGTATTACACTGGGTATTATATGCTGTGAATGGGAGCTTACCTATGATAGCAAGAGGGCTTTGATAGTCCTTTGGCTGATATGCTACAGTGCATGTTCCCGAAGGCTTGCTCACAGCCTAGGATGTTCACTGGGCCAGCTCCCGTTGGTGTGTGTGTGTGTGTGTGTGTGTGTGTGTGTGTGTGTGTGTGTGTGTGTGTGTGTGTGTGTGTCTGTGTGTCTGTCTGTCTGTGTGTCTGTCTGTCTGTCTGTGTCTGTGGTGCGCATGCATATGTGCATGTGGGTAGCCACCTATGGAGCTTGGATGAAGGAGCAGGAGCCTGGCACACAAGGACAGTGTGTCATCTGTGTGTCTACCCCAGGATACTGAGCTGTGGGGCCAGGGAGGCGTATGTGCATGTAATGAGAGCGATCCTTTCTGTGTGCCTGCGTGTGTGTGTGTGTGTGTGTGTGTGTATGTGTGTGTGTGCGCTTTATGTATACATGCATATGCTGCAAGGTGGAGGGCGCTCAGTGCGTCCGGCTGGTCACCCGTCTTCTTGTCAGCTTCCTCAAACGGCTGTAACGAGGGAGGAGAAGTGCAGTGCTGACCGTGCAGAGTGACTGCGGTCAGAGCAGATCTAGTAACAGACCCCTGAGGTTCCCTAGGCATCTATCCCCCACCCTGTCTCCCCGTTAGCCAATCAAACAGTGGCTCCTGGCCCCAGCTAACCAGCCAATAACATGATTTATGCCCAGCTCAGAGAACATGCTCCATTTACAATAACGATGATCTGCAGGCTTTGTTCTGTGAAAGCTTCCCTGGTAGGAGGAGTGTGCTGGTTTTCTGCAGAGGGTGAAATGATTTTGCCCATATCATGCACCACACTGGGAAGGAAATTTAATACATTTAGCCAGTTCATCTATTTGGTTTGTAATAGATGCTGCATGTCACCACTCTCCTAGGAGATTTATATTGAGGGGATGTCATCAACTCTGAAACGTCCAGACTCAGGTGTCCATTACTCTGGCAGCATTTTTTGGGGTCTAATCTTTCAGTCTCTACTCAGTTTGCAGATTATTGTGGTGACTTGTTAGGCGTGCATTGATTTTTTAATTTTTTTCCTCTGTAAGTGTAGGTGCCTCTTTCCTCTTGCTGTCAGGTCACTGGTATTGTATTTCATGTGCCTGGAATGAAATCATTATCAGATTTATCATTATTCATTTCACTTTCTATTTAGATTATTGTTGAAGGTTTTTGATCCTATGAATCTGACTATGGCAAAGGCAAAAGTTGTTTTTGAGATTTCTGCTGCAGAGGGATGAATGAAACCACCCTCTAATCAGAATAATTACCAAGATCGGTAATGGAGTGATTTTCTGTCTGTGTCTGGAAGGGGAAAAGAGGGCAAATAGAGTTTGTGAGCTTTTGGTTTTTTCAACAGTGCCCTAGAAACGGAGAGAGCCGCAGTCTACAGATGTTCGTATGACAGAGGGAAGTTACATAGGCCCTCTGTGGATCTGCCAGCACAGCAAGGGCATCATTAATTTATATTGTGATTCATGCAGGTTTCCAACGGATTACACCTATGTTAAGTATTAATAAACACAGGGTATGAAATGTTCGGCAAAGGTAAAACGTCAGGAGTCACTAAGGCATGACATTTAACTTTGACATGATCTTTAATTCGGCAAGATCCCTACTTTAGAAGCTTTTCATCTCTGAGCTCGTATCATCCTGTGTTGAGAGGGAAATCCCACGGCTCAGAGTCTATAGTAGACACTCCTAATGCATCTAATGTACGCCCACCACACCCATCACACACACACACACACA